>CM049598.1:10890573-11059679 GCA_026979955.1 Megalurothrips usitatus | reverse complement strand
AGGACCGGAGGACCCCGCCGCGCCCCACCGCGCCCCGCCACCCTCAAGTCCCCAATATATTAATTTAGGCGAACATGCTCCAATCGAGTTGGTGCCACAGTAAGTTCTTGTAACGCTGGCCGCCCCTCCCTCCCCGCCCCCATCAGCCGGGCGGAGCCGGGGCCGCTGCAGCAGGGGAGCGGGTGGGGGCGGCACCCTCGCAGAAGCCGAGAGCCGGTGTGAGGTGATGCAACGGCCGTGGTGAAACCACCCGGGGGGCGCATCTATCCCGGGATAAAACCACTTCCCCACAGGTACCACAGGTGTGCCGGCTGTGCTCTCATCCCGGGATAGATCCGCCCCCAGTGAATGACAGGGGGCGCATCTATCCCGGGATAGAACCCTCCCCGCCCCCCAACCCGACATAGAATCATCACCCAAAGTACAGCTCTGGACAAACATCCAGCACTTGTCACAGGGGGCCAGAGGAGAAGAGGAGGAGGAATATGGAAGAGGGAGGGGAGAGGGAGAGGAGGGGAGGGTCCGTCTAACTGTGCCGCAGCCGAGGAAGATATTATAGTCGCCAGGACAATTAACGAAACAGACCAGCCAGCAGTGATATGAGGGTCTAGGCCCCGGCCCGCCTGTGTGTGTGTCTTGATTTCAATAAGGTTGGACCCTCCTACATCTCAGATAGGGGAAGCTCGGGGTCGGAGGGGCCCAGCGTCGCCTCTTGTCTCTCTCCCACGCTCTCCCTCTCTCTCTCTCTCTCTCTCTCTCTCACACACACACACACACACACACGCATACACACACACAAACACACCCCGAATTGGGACCGTGCGGTGCCTCCCTTTACCCCGGGCCGGCAAGTTTCCCGATGCATTTTGACGCCGCATGCATCCTCGCCGCCGTGTTGGCGGTTGTCTTCCCTGCCCGGGGGTGCGGTCCGGCCTCGGCCACAGGCCCCGCCCGATCCCTGCCCGACAGCCGCCGTCAGGTCTCGGCCTCGGCCGCCAGAGGCCGCACCGCGACGCACCGCCGCCCTCCTGCCGCCACCGCAGCCGCCGCGCTGTTTTTCCGCCGCCGGATCCTATTTATTTACCAAACATGCCGCGGCCGAGCGGCGGAGCGGCGGAGGTGGCGCGGCGGGCGGGGGGCTCGGCAAGTGTGCGAAAACAAAGGGCGGCGACAACAGCGTCAAGGGCTTTGCTCAAATAACGACACAGGCGGCGCTAAGTTGGGGCCGCGCGCACAGAGGAGGTAACACTAATGAAAATATTGGCGGGGCCGGAGTGAGTGCGGTGCGACTCCCGGAGGCACACAACGCTACTCTCAGGATACGCAAACCCGCGCGGGCGGGCGGGGCAACACAGGCCGAGGACAACAGGGAGGCGCCGCCCAGGCGGCGGGGCTGGGGGAGGGAGGGGGGACACAGAGAGAGAGAGAGAGAGAGAGAATAGAAAAAATGCAGAGCGCATATATGTACCCAGGAGAAGAAAAGAGTTGGCGGCTGACCGCAAGAGACCGCAAGGGGTGGGTGGGTGGACACAGGGGAGCGAGAGAGACAGCCGCGCCGAGAGGATGTTGCGGGAGCGAGACAAGCTCGGCAAGAAATAGCTGCACAAACACGGGGCAGCATTGAATTTTGCCACGGCATTCCGGGCAGCAGCGTGTGTTTCTTGTGTTTGTGTTTGTGATCTCGGCCCGCTCCGTGCGTCTCCTCCTTCCCTCTCCCACCCAACCCTCTCAACCTCTCTCCCTCTCTCCCTCTCACGCACACACACACACACACAGCCATGTGCACTCGCATGCAAACGCGTGTGAAACCAGGTCACGTCAAACCGTGCGCTGCTCCGCGCTGTTCCGCGCTCCGCCGGGCCCTCGTCGTTCCCTCCCGACCTTTTGTCGCCGCTTTCGGGGACCTCTTCCACACACTCTGTTTCTCCCGCAACGAGCCAAAAGAGAGAGGGAAGAAAAGTAAAAAAAAAAGATAGACGAAAACCAGTCCGGCTCCGCAGTCCTACGGTCCCGCCGCGCTGGAGAAGACATTTCTCCGGTGCAGCGGCGGCGGCGGGCCCCGCCAGATTAGACAAACACGCAGATTAACATGCAGGACGCGCCGCTGCCATAAAGCAGTGCGGATGGACGCGGTAAGGAGCTGCCGGAGCACGACCGGAGCTGCGTCCGGAGCCCGCCCGGGGAGCCCCTCAGGGGGCCCCTCGGGGAGAGAGGGGCGCGCCCAACGCGGCACCGCGGCGGACCGCAGGGAGATGCCGACACTTGTATTACAGGCTGCATAGGCACTGCCAGAGAAATTTAAAATAAATTTAGAAAACGGATCCCGAGCCCGTCACTGGCACTGATACAAATGAATTGCGTTGGAGTCAGCCACCGCGGGCATCGCCGCTGTTGTGGCCCGTGGCGCTCTGGGCCGGCAGCCTCCGCGGCTCCTCCGCGCCAACCCCTTCCTCCCCATCCGGACGCGGACCACCCCGCCACCCCACACAGCGGCAGCATCAGCGGCAGCAGCAGCGGCAGCAGCAGCGGCAGCAGCAGCGGCAGCGGCAGCAGCAGCAGCAGCGGCAGCAGCAGCGACAGAGCCAGCCTCGTGTTTACACGGGAATAATCAACTTGGCGCAGATACAGATATGTGTGCGGCGCGCCTGTGTGCTAACTCGGTGTTAACACGGCTCCTGCACAACAGCAGCGGGGCCGGGCCCGGCAGCACTGCGCGTCTGGAGCCGAGAGGACCCGCGCCGGAGAAAGAACGTCGTGACGCGATGAGCGAGAGACAAGACGCCCCATTCGACTGCGGCAGAGATGCTTCGACCAGGGATTCCCGACCCCGCGGCCATCTCTCTCGCACTACCGTACTATGAAATGGTGCTGGAATGGTCTTTTACGCTCAGTCAGACAGCGACTCGTAAGAAACCTCGTCATCCTCGTCTCATTTACACACTTTCTCTTTGTCTCTCTCTCACACGCGTCCTCCGGCAGCAGCGGCGGCGGCATGTTGTGCAAATATGTCTTCAAAATAAATGGAGACCTCAATAATTGAAACGGAGTTGGTCGACTTGGTGGCGGCACAGCGGGGTTCATTGTGTTCCGCGAGTCCACGTGTTTTATGTAAGCTTGCGCGAGTGTGTGTTTGTGTGCGAGCGGTTCATCCCGCTCGGACACGCCGGCCAAACACTCGCACACACACGCACGCGCACGCTACACTCGCCCGCTCGCACACACACAGAGTTACGTCTAAATTTTTGTTGTGTAAACAGTTTATTCCATTTTATCACCGTTGTGGACACAGCTCGGAGGTGAAAAGGGGGCGGGGCGGCAAAGAGGAAGCGAGGGAGAGAATGCTGAGAGAGAGAGAGAGAGAGAGAGAGAGAGAGCGGGAGAGAGAGAGAGAACTGAGGAAGAACAGAGAGGGAAAATGGAGCAAATGTACTGACCATTGAGGAAATGCGGCGGGTGTCTGCGCGTGCATCTTTATCGCGTATGCGTAAATCGTTTTACGAGCAGCGTCTCAGAAGAGTGACCCCCCCCCCCTATGCACACACATACACACACACTCACACAGGCTGATCATTTATCATTTCATGCGGCCCTTTCAATCTAATTGTTACGTTTCCCGCCGCCCCCTCGTGCCGTGCTGTGCTGTGTGTGGCGATGCGCCCTATCTCTCTCCCACCCCCAGGCTCGGCCGAGCGTAGACCTTAGCAGCTTGGCACGCCGGCCGCCGGGGCCGCGTGGGGCCGCGCCGCCGGGGAGGTCGCTCTCGGTACATTAGCTTTATTTTGGTGGCCCGCGACCGGACACAGCGGCAGGGAAAGGGTGGGGGCGGGCGGAGGGGGGGGGGGCGAGACTAGCTGTGTCCACGTATATTTTATTTCTGTCCCTAATCTGATGACGAAGCGTGCACCCCCCTAACCCCTCTCTCTCTCTCTCTCTCTCTCTCTCTCTCTCTCTCTCTCTCTCTCTCTCTCTCTGACAAGGGGGTAGTAGTGCAAGGCTAACCGACGGACAACGATGCGCAGCACGGGGAAAGTAGTGGCAATAGTCCCCCACGGGGCGCCCTCCTGCCTGCGCTGTGGGCCCCGCCACGCCCCGCCACGCCCCGCCACGCCCCGCCACGCCGCGCCGCGCCACGCTGTGCCGGGGAGGTGCGGCAGTGGAAGACAACTGTTTTATGGCTGGTCGACGGCCGGCAATATTTCCGAGGCCGAGACGCCGCGTCGCGTGGACATTAGACACGGAGAGGGGGAGGGGAGGAGAGCGGGAGGGGAGGGAGAGGAGAGGGAGAGGGGAGTGTTTCGCCATGTCTGCAGAAAGTCGTAGCCATCGGCGAGGTGATATCCCAACTGTACGTAGTAGTACTCCAAATGATGGGCGGAGACTAGAGAGAGAGAGAGAGAGGAGAGAGAGAGAGAGAGAGAGAGAGAGAGAGAGAGAGAGAGAGAGAGAGAGAGAGAGCAGGGCCCGAGGGAAAGGAAGGAGGGAGGGAGCCGAAAGCACTCCGTCATTTGTGATTCCTCCGCCGCGAGTCTCGATACTGCGGGGCGGCGGGGAAGGACACCAGGGCGGGACAGCGGATAAGTTGACGCTGACCGCCTCCAAGGCGGCCGTGGTGCTGAGGGCCGGCCGGCCGCCGCCCCCGCGCCGCCCCTCGCGCCGCCCCTCTGTCCCAGCCCCGCGTCCGGCAAGGTGTTGCAAATGCAGATTTATTATCAGAAAGTGCAAAGCTGGCCAAGGATCTTGTTTTTCGCGCCCCTCCCTCCTAACGCGTGCGTGCGCGTGCGTGTGGGTGTGTGCGTGCGTGAGTGCACGTGTGTGTGTGTGTGTGTGTGTGTGTGTGTACACCAAAACCACCCCTGGGGGCGATGAGGGAGGCAGGGGCTGTCCAGAGGCAAGCACTGTCGACAAAGGGAGGCGGGGCTCCGCCGGCTCCGCGGGGTGGGGCGCCCCCGCCGCCCCCCGCCGGCCCCCGAGCCGCCAACAACGGTGGATGTACGGCCCCCGGCGGCCCAGCCGTCCCCCGCCCGCCCCCGGCAGCCCCCGGCAGCCCCCGGCCCTGGCCTCCATGCAAGGTGGAGTACAAACAAGCTGCAAATTGAAAGCCACTGAAAGGCACTTAGACCCGGGCCAGGCCGGGCTGGACTGAGCGCGCTCTCTCTCTCGCTCTCTCTCTCTCTCCCTCTTTCTCCCTCCCCCTATCTGTCTCCCTCCCTCTCTCAGCATCACTGGGAAAGAAAGAGAGAGAGAGAGAGGCTAACAGAAGAAAGAGAAGAAGAGCAAGGGGGGATGCTTCTGTAAACTGGCTGTTCCCACATCGGGGGTGTGCAACAACATCCGCCCTGCATGCCATTAAACAAAAGCACCCCCCCCTCCCCGCTCATCTTCTTATTGTCTCTTTTTCGCCTCGACAGGTTTTGCTCTGTGCAGAAAACGGCTCGTTGTGGTTGACGGGAATAGTCGAATAAATCGGTACAAACGTTCTGTACAGGCTTACTTGGCGCCCCCAGCTGACCCGATCCTGCCAGCGGGGATGTCTGGCGCCTCTTGCTGCCGAGATGTTATCAGCGTTTCCGGATGGGTTGCCACCAGATCTGGACCAGATCTGGACCAGATCTGCCTACCCCTCCCCCTGGCAGGGAGCGCCCCGCGGAATAAGCAGTCCAGGAGATAAGGAGCTCGACTCTGCTAGTGACCACAAGGACTATAGGGGTGGTCAGATGGACGCGGAGCCGCGAAGACAGACAGGCAGACAGACAGACATACAGAAAGACAGACAGACAGACAGACAGACTACATCTGTTGCGGGTTGCCTCGCGATTATAGCGGATAATGGGGGTCCATTTAGGAATACATTTCCTTCCTGATCCCGGCATCAGCAGCAGCAGCAGCCCGCAGTACAACGCCGCCAGAACATCCCCCGCACTTTGTCTTATCCCCCCCCCCCCTACTCCCATGCCACCCTCTCAAAAGGGAAAAGAGAGAACTGAGCTGACAGAGCACGAGTGTCCCGCAAGGACAACTCCTGGACAGCTCGCATGCTGAACCGGCACTCGTTAAACACACCCGGAGGGGGCGCCACTAGGGTTTCTGGTCCCGAAGTTTTTAACAAGATTTTCGAAAAAATTGTAAAATTTCGTAAGCATTATGGTTTTTTTTTTCCTAAAATTTTCGCGAAATTTTCGGGATTAGAAACCCTAGGCGCGATGACGCGCGAGCAGGTCCCCGTCGGGGCGCTGGTTCGTGTGTGTGGCAGGGGGTGCGAGAGGGCGCGGCCCGTGTCCCGCGACAACAAAAACAAGGCGAGAGAGAGAGAGACAGAGAGAGAGGCGTCGGAGGGCGCGTCGGCTGCTGTAAGGGCACGACCGAGTCAGCTACTTAGGCGGCAGGAATTGCTATAATCGCTCCTGTGGGGAAAGGGGGAGTGAGCGAGAGAGAGAGAGAGAGGGGGGGGGGGTAAGGGATCCAGAGGGAGAGAGGGAGGAAGAGCGGTGAGGGAGGGGTGGGGAGGGGGATCGTGAAAAATGCGGCCCGGTGTCGGAGGGCGGCGGGGCCGCGGCGGGGCTGTGGCCGGAGGGTGCGGGGCTCGGCAGGGCTCGGCGAGGTTCGGCCGGCCGCAGAGGCGCCGCCGCCGAGGCGCCAGGGGCCGCCGGGGGCGCCACGGCCGCCGCGGCTCTGATCCAACTTAAAAGGCCCGCCGCCGCAGCGGAGTGCGTAAAGCGGGATAGCGGATAGCTTATCAAGGGCCGGCCGCAGAGCACAAACACCCCACCGTGTGAGCCGGTGTGGTCCTAATGCTTCCATCTCTCTCTCTCGCTCCCACTCACGCTCTCCTGTGGGCCTCTTATCAGTCCATTCGGCAGCTCGGGAAGAGAGAGAAAAGGTTTGCCTACCTGCTGGGGTGCTCCTGTGTACGTCCTGCACTCTCCCTTGCCCGTGTGTGTCTCTCTATACGTGGCTTGGCCAGTGTCCACTAAAGTACCTGCAACAGAACAAAAAGGAGACCGATAAAATTGATTGCCTTATTTTTTATAATATATTTTATCTAACATGATGGTAATAAACACAATTTTTCTTCGCAATCTTTTAAAATTCTTGAAAACTACTGCATCGTACTGCAGTTTGGTGAGAAAAATCACTTTTTTGAGTGTCTTCCGATTTTTTGAAAAAAAAATCGAACTTTCCCTCTGGTGCCGGCTGAGCTCTAGCCACGCCCCGACGAGGAGTTATTCCAGGCCTAACGTGTGGATTACCGTCGGACCGGCCGAGAGCCGGGAAATAAATGCGGCCCATTTGTTGGCTAGCTTGACCACGCGAACGTTTTGCTTGCTTCTTATCTCTGTCTCCCTCACACCCTCACCGCAGCACACCTCTCCGCTTCCCCTCGTCTCTCTGTCTCTCTCTCTGTCTCTCTCACACACACACCTCCATCTCCCCCTCCCACTCTTTCCCTCATAATTGCCGTAATGAAATCCTTTGCCCGGACCATCGCTCACGCCGGCCTAGTGTGTGATATTAAATAATTCGGGGCATTAATCGAGATAAACTAGTGCGCCTGCGGGGGTCCGAGAGTTAACTCCTCTAGCCTCTCTTTTCTTGTCCCGAAAACTCGGGACACGATGAAATGATGGTCGTTTTCTGCTCGCATTCTGGCTACATTCTCTGAGGGGGAGAGGGCGGCCCTGGCAGCTGTGTAGCCGAGTTTCATCCAGTGCCGTCCGGGCGGACACGACACGGACACGGCATGGCATGACACGGCACGGCACGGCACGGCGAGTGTGAGCCCGGCGCGGCGGCTTCCACGGCCTTGCGGTCGGGCCGCCGCAGTCCGCCAACAAACTTCGCCTTTTATTATTTTGCATCATCAGCCGCCAGATGGCGCCGGCGGAAGCGTCGTGTCCAGACATCTGGCCGGGCCCCGTGCTGCCGCTGCTGCTGCTGCCCGTGTGTTTGACGAGGCGAGAGCTGCGAGAGCACAGCAGAGCAGCGCAGTGGTGGTCCCTGGTCTCCTTCGCGCCGCGACGCCTTTTGGAGTCAAAATATGGCATGGAAATGTGGAGCGGGTGCGGCGGGCGGACGGGTGTCGGACCAGGGTCGGCCAGCAGCGGGGGCTACTCGGAGAGGCCGCGGGAGGCGGGGAGGCGCGCACGCACGGCTCCTCTTTCCCAGGACGTCGTCACGGATGACAGCCACGGCCTCGGTCCCGGCGGCCGCCCCCCGCACGTCCCCGTCGGTCCCCGTCTCGGCTCGTCGCCGCGGCCTCGCTCTGTGTCTCGGGCTTAAATGGTGTTCGCTGTGGGACCGATGCTCGCTAGGTGTGGCGTCTCCCCCTCCCTCCTGCTGCCCCTCCCGAGACGCGGGGAATTGGCAAACTTCAGCCATTTTAATTGGAATTATAAATGCCTAATCTCGAGGCGTGCTCGCAATGCTTATTGTAGCCGATGCGCCGACGACGACAGTCTCTCTCTCTCTCTCTCTCTCTCTCTCTCTCGCGCGCGCGCGAGCAAACGGCCGTGTTTTGTTTCCCCCGCTTCGCGCGCGCGTTTTCGAAATGTCGTCGTCTCGAGAATATGACGTCGTCTGCTTGAGGGGTGCAATTAATCGAACGTGTATATCCGTCCCGCTCACTCTCCCCGCCTCCTCGCGCGTCTCTCTCTCTCTCTCTCTCTCTCGCACTCGCTCCGGCCGGGTACAGAGTCAAGTGGGGCGCGGCGGTGGCGGTTAGCATCGCGCCGCCACCGACGGAATGAGAAATTCAAAGGGGAATGTATGAGAAACTTGGAGGCGGAACGACTCCGTCTGGGCCGCCGTCACGGCTCCGTGCGCCGCCAACAAGTCCCGTAGGTGCGACTAGCGTCCCGCGGGGGCCTCGGAGGAGAGGAGAGCAGGGGGGCGGCGGCAGCGGCGGCAGCGGCGGCGGCGGCGGCGGCGGCGGCGGCGGCGGCGGCGGCGGCGGCGGCGGCGGCGGCGGCGGCGGCGGCGGCGGCGGCGGCGGCGGCGGCAGCGGCGGCGGCGGCAGCGGCAGCGGGACCAACAGGGACGGAAGGGTGCAGGAAACGGAAAGGGCGGCACAAGTTTGCCGCACTTTGTGGGGGCGCTGCTGTCAGAGGAGCCATAGATCAGCACCAATCATCGTTCATCCCCTTCACTCTTCGCATTTCTATTATTCTTTTCTCCCTTCACCTTCTTTTGCTCTGTTGTTGTTGTTGTAGAGGTGGTGGTGACCAAGCACATGCTGTCCAAGTCGGTGAGATCCGGGAGGGGGGGAAGAGGGAGCGGTGAGCGGTGGTGGCGGCATAAAAAGAGGGGCAGGAGGGGAGCGCGGGGCGAGCTCTTTGGCTCCCGGACCCCTCCGACCCCTCCGACCCCTCGGAGCCCTCAGACCTCAGACCGGCGGCGGCGGCAAGGAGTCGCCACAATAGAGGGGCTTGACGCCCGTAAGGAAGTCCTCCCCGTTCCCCTCCTCGCCTTTCTAATTCGCACGAGCCGCGCGGCAAAATGAGTCGGAAGGGTTTGAGCACAACAATGACACAACGAGTCAGAGAGAGAGAGAGGGGAGGGGTGAGTGTCAACTCGTGGCGGAGGGAGGGAGACGCAAGGCGTCTTGATGCCATAAAATACTTGGGAGGAGTGCTGAGAGGGGGTGGGGGTTTAAGTGGCAGGCGCTCGTTGTAGCAGTAGCGCTGTTTGGAAATGTTTGCGGCGCGCAAAAATTAACCGGAACCGGAATCGAATCGCGAACGGACGAGCAAGAAGACATCGAGATAACAGACGCAATAACGGCAGTGATCATAGAAGGAGAAGAAATACCGCGACGCCCGAAAAATATTTATAGTCACAAGTCTGTCGAATAATCACACGTCTAACTTTCTCAGTCTTTGGACGGGTGCCTCACGTGCGTCGCGACGTCTGCCGGCCGACTTTGAGGTGAGGCGGCTTAAAGGGGTAGGGAGGGGGAGAGGAGGGAGGGGAGGAGGGAGGGGAGGCGGGAGGGGAGGAGGGAGGGGAGGAGGGAGGGGAGGAGGGAGAGGAGGAGGGAGGGGAGGAGGGAGGGGAGGAGGGAGGGGAGGAGAGAGGACAATTCCCTCCGCGCGTCACAAGGAGCACACGGGCGGTGCACCGAGCTGCCGTCTAAATGGTGCTGAGATTGTCCGGGGAGGAGGAGGGGGCGCAGTCAGTGACGACTGGCACAAGAGGCGGCAACCCCTAATTGACGAAACCGTGGTGGCAAATTAGTCTCTCTCTCTGTCTGTCTGCCCCTCTCTCTCTCTCTCTCTCCCTCCCTCTGAGCGCCCTCACTTACTCCCGCCCTCTGTTGCTACATGTCGTTAGCTTGTTCGGCCCGGCTCCGCCGCGATGGGCCGCACCTGCGCGCACGGCGGCAGCGGGCACAGCGGCCGCGTCCTTGGTTGAGTAATGCGTGTGGCGCGGGTTCGAGTACGGCCGGCGGCGCCGGGGGCGGGGGACTTTCCTCCGCCCCGCGCCGCTCTCGGCGCCGCTCCTCTTCGACGTGTGCCTTTATCCGAGTCGGCCCCGGTAATGGGAGTGTCGCTCAGCCTAAGCCCGTATGTAACACACACACTCACACACACACCTCTGTTTGCCTACTCTTCTACGTTTCCCATTCCAATTCTTTTTCTCGTTTTCCTCTCTCCCATCCCTTTTTTTTTTCATTTTATTTTCGTGTCTACCTTGTTTCGTTGGCGACCCTTTTCATTCTCATCTAAGACACCCACCTAACTAAGACCGGGCGGCTGCTTTGGCCAGACGCATTCGGCCTACATTCCCGTACAGGCGGCGTCCGACACTAAGTGAGTTGGGCAGAGCGGGAGAGAGAAATACAGAGAGAGGAGGAGAGAGCGAGACAGAGAGAGCGAGAGAGAGAGAGAGAGAGAGAGAGAGAGAGAGAGAGAGAGAGAGACAGAGCCAGGAGGTGCCGCATCAGCAGTAATGAAACCAGGCTTACTGCGGATTCCCCTGCCGCTCGCCGCCCCGCCGAATCGGTGACAAGGGGCGGGTGTGCTCCAGAGGGAGAGAGAGGAGGGGGGCTGAGATGCGCGCGACAAGGACAGTCGACAATCTCTTCTTTCCCTCTTTTGTTTTTTTTTTTTCTCTCTCTCTCTCTCTCTCTCTCTCTCTCTCTCTCTCTCCCGCCGTGCCGCTACACTTCTGCGCCGCCGCCGTGGCCAATGGGGGTGCATCAAGAAGAAGGCGACGTTCGACAGATTGCCGCGCGCTGCAATACGGAACCGGAGGCGGCGAGGCAGGCGGTGGAGCCCCGCGGAGGGCGTACGCTGGGGCATTACCGTGGGCAGTCCGCAGCCAGTGAGACAGAGAGAGAGAGACAGAGAGAGCGCTACCGGCCCTCGTCCCTGTATACGGCGCGAGCGGCGAGCTTCGTCACATAAGAAATATTTGCATAGCCGCCCTTTTCGCACCCCTCTGCACCCTCTCTCTCTCTCTCTCTCTCTCACACACACACACACTCTCTCTCTCTCTCTCTAACTCTCTCGCTCACCCCCGAAACGGTCCCCGGTCGGTCACATACTTATACAAATGCTTATGACTGCTGAGTTTTATCGCCGCGAATCAATTTTCGGACGCGGAGAACTGCCGCCTGCCTCGCCATACCGCCGCCGCCACTCCTGCCGGACCTGCGCTGCTGCGGTGCTCGGAGGGGAGTGTGAGGGGGAGCGAGAGGAGGATACATCCGAATTTGTCAAAACAATTGCCGCGGAGCGGAGGGGCGGGCGGGAAGGAGCAAGGATAAGGAGAGGTCCCGGCCGCGCGGGATCCGTGGATCCGGCTGGACGGGCGGTACAGCAGGGAAAGTCAACAGCCGGCGCCCCGGCGCTTCTGACCGGCGTGCAAACAGCGGCGCCGGCAGCGGCGGCAGCGGCGGCAGCAGCGGCCTGTCCGTGTGTGCGTGTGCGTGCGAGCTCACACACGCGTATGCGCACCGATCCAAGTGCGTGCATCTCCCTCACACACGCCGCGCACGACGCCCTTTTGCATACTCATTCCCGCTGTCTCTCTCTCTCTCTCTCTCTGTCTGTCCCACACACTTTGGTGACAAGGAGTAACACAACAACACCCAACTTTTTCCCGCCCGTAATTTAATAACTCGCTCGGCCGCCCTTGTCGCCGCGGCGGCCGGCCTTGCTATGAGTGGAAGAGAGACGAGACGACGCCCCATTCGACTGCGGCGGTGCGAGAGAGAGAGAGAGAGACGCCCGGCAGGCCGGTCGCACATCTCTCTTGCACAGCCGCAGTCAAATGCACCTCTCTCTGTCTGTCCTCTCTCGGTCCGCCGAGCGGAGCCACATGGCGCCAGGCAGCAGCGGCCAGTGGGGAATATTCAAGACATATTTCTCTGCTGTCCATCTCGGCGCGGCCTGCAGCCCGGCAGCTCTGCAGCGCCGCGTGCGGGCTATAGGCGGTCAGTCATTTGTTACCGATGTGCTGCCGACGTGCTGCACACGGCCCGATGCTCCCCTTCCCCCCGTGCCATTTCTCACACATGATTTTCTGTTTAGGTTCCTGCACCTTTCTTTTTCAGAAAAAAATGTATGCCAGGGCGGCAAGAATCTATTTGTTTTCCTTCTGTGTTTGCAATTTTTTTTCCTTGACTCCTGACGAGCAGGCTTGCGACACACCGTCTTGGACACTACTCTCCCGCGTGCCACACTCCCCGGCGGGGAGTGCACAACAGCGGGGCAAGCGGCGGCGCCAGACGGCAAACAAAAGGCAGCCCAGGCCTTCCTTCCTTGTCGCTCCAACGCGCGGATCGCCACTATAATGAGAGAGAGAGATGGGGGGAGGGGCGGCGAGAGACAGAGAGAGCGCGCACCGCAGGTGTTTGTGTATCGGGGACTACAGGTGCCGCGCGCGGGCCTTGGGGACAGATCGAGGCCGCCCGTTGTGTTTACTGACCGGATGTTGTTGCTGTTTTTGTTGTTTGCGGCGTTGTTGTTGTTGCTGGTGGCGCAGCTGGGCCGCCGCTTTTAGGGAGACCCTGCGGGTCCGCTACATATTTACCCCGAGTCCACACCTTGTGTGGAATGGGGCCGCGGATACCCGGGCCCACCTGGGGGACCAGACGACGGGGGGAGACTACACCGGGGGAACTACACACAGAGGACTACACACAGAGGACTACACCAGAGAGGGGATACGCCGCAACAAAACCGTGTGGAAACGAAATAGCGAACAGGAATCAAAAGGAGTTGATTCCAAAGCCTCCCCCTTTCAGCGTCGAGCCCGCCGGCGAGTCTATTGCGTTATCGGGGGCCTGGTTGTCCTCCTCCAGGACCGTCCTGGACCGTACCGGCCGCGCCGAGCCGGACCGTCCGAGAGGGACCGCTTGTCAGACAATATTAAATGAAAGGTCTGACTCGTTATTTACATAACACCTCTCTCCTCTCTCGTCCCCCTTCCAACCCCGCATGGACGCAGGCGGCGCCCCGTCCACCTCCCTCTCTCTCTCTCTCTCCTCTCTCTCTCTCCCACTTCCGTCGTGCGCTTTGCTCGGCTCTTACCCGCCTCCCTCCGTATCCAAACAGTCCGGCCGGACCCGAGACCCACACGCACCCCTATGAGAGAGAGACCACTCCCCCGCACCCCTTGTTTTTCATACTCCTAACGACCGAGCATTCGTCTTTCTCGTGAATGGTCACTCCTCTCTCTCTCTCCCTCTATCCCTGTCTCCCTTCCGCTGCATGCTTATCCACCCACTCTGCAGTCGTGCCGTCCTCCTCGCACCCCCAGGAGAGCTGCTCAGCCGGGAGGAAAAAAGCGCCTCGCATGCGCGGCGCGGTATCCACACTCGGAACAAAAGGGACGTCGGGTAGACGGCTCGCCACTTGGATTTTTATTTTAATTGCAAATACGGGCGCTGCTTTCTCTCTCTCTCTCTGTCTCACTCCCACTCCGGCAACTCCCCGGGCCCAGCATCCTTGGTCCGGCAGCGGGATGTTTCGCTAGGCTAATTTCCCCGGACGAGCGGCTGCCGCGCGGAATGGACCGCTCCGCTGAAGTGATTCCCCTCAACAAACGCGAGATAGTATCCGTCCGGGAAAAAAATACAAAACAGTCTCAGATTCGCGACGAAATTTCGGACTTATGTTGCCAACGTACGTTCTTCGGGCCTAAAACCACGGAGGGGAGTGTGGCGTGAGCGGCCGCCGACAGCGCCTGCCAGCGGCGGGTAGGCCGCCCGCACGGCACGCGTGCCCGGCGGAGGCGATGGCCGCCTACCCGGCAGGCGCCGTCGCAGACATGACTTGGAGTTTTTGTTCTGTTTTCGGGACGGGTCTCGCGGCTTTATGCCCCCCCCCCCCCCCCTCCGCGACGAGCGGCTCCTGGCTGCTTCGGGGCCGGATCATTCAATCCCAGTTGTGCCAACCTGCGGGCGCACCGGCGGCACGGGTTGCAGAGCCCCACGCGGCTGCCAACCGCTGCCAACGGCTGCCATCAACGGCTTGCCAACGGCTGCCAGCCTGTCGCAGCCCGGCCAATGGCAGCCGCAATGAATCGAAAAGGGAATCCGGTGCGACAGTCCGGCCCTAATTCATATAAATATCACCCCCTTATGTCGGCACGGCGGGAGGGGTGAGAGAAGAGGTGGCCGGGCCGCGGGGACTGTCTTCATTTTTATGTTGCAGACACAGTGTCGTATTTCTTTCCCGCCACTGACTGCCCAGTGATGTACAGCAGCGTCGCGCTACCCCCGCAATTTTTCCGGCTTCCCGCCGCCACCGCGCCTGCCCCTTTTCCCCTCCTTTATCGCGGTCTCTCTCTCTCTCTCTCTCTCTCCCCCTCTCGCTCTCTGTCGCATGCATTTTACACTATGCGTTTTATTTATTTTTGCACGTCCAGAGTGTATGGCTGCACGATCTGTGAGATGATCCTTTTTGTGATGTAGAATAATCGTTCTGTGACGAGCCTGCTGGCTGTGGGACACTAGGGAACAGGCGGAGGACACGAGAAAGACGTGAAATGTCGAAGTCATGATCAACTACCGCACGGTCAAAAAATATATCGACAACAGACAACTTGGGAGGTGTATAATAGTTTTCCCGTCGATATTCCTCCCTCCACAGCCTTCCCCCTTTTTCTCTCAGAAACCACTTAAAAGGGGAGAGACTGATACACACACACACAGAAACGTAGGCGCGTCGCCCGACTATATGGATATAGTTCTTGGACTGCTGTAGCACGGAAACTGCCCCGCCAATCAGGGAGCAGCGGAGGGAGGCAGAGGAGGGGAGGAGGGGGGGGGGGAGACGACCGGCTCCCCGGGTAATCGGCAGACAGTGGTCACTGCTCCTTGGCGCCGGGGGCGGCGGCTGCCCGGGACCTCTCAAGTTAATATCGCAACTACACCAAAACAAATACACTGTCATAAAATATGACGGGGATCAGCTCTGCCTGGTCAACTATCTCGCCCGGTCAGCAAGAAGTGGGCAGTGAGCCGGGGGAGGGGAGCGGCAATAGCCTTTAGCCTTTCTGTCTCTCTCTCTCTCTCTCTCTCTCTCTCTCTCTCTCTCTCTTCTCTGTCGCTATCTCCGCCTTGCTCCTGCCTTCTCTCTCGCCCTTTCTTGTCAGAAATGAGAGCTGTGGCGATGCGATCGAGTTGGAGGTCGATTCGGATCTTCTGCTGCTGCTGCGAACCCGGCGGCCACGCGCCGCGGCGAAACTAAATGGTTGGTCATCGAGGACCCCGCCGAGGGCGTCCGCGAGGGTGGCAGGGGCCTCGGGGCCCCTCGAGGGGCACGTCGGAGAGCGCCGTCAGCAACACCAGCGGCGTGCCGGCTCCCCCCGTCCTGCCCCACTACAAGACCCCCGTGTTTCCCTCGCGTGTATGCAGGATAGGCGAGACGTACGCACCCTCTGTAGATGTTTCCTGGTACAGCGAGACAGCGCCTCGCGAATGGTCACACACACACCGCCTCTACGGCTCTCGCGGGAGGGGAGGGAGAGGGGTGGGAGGGGTGACGGAGGGGGGGGGGGGTGAGGGGCAGGAGGGGTGGCTGACGACGGGGCGGTCGCCAAGAGCGTTCGCAGTGACCGATTGACACATCGCCGCGCCCGTGAAAAATGCAACCATCAGCGTGACAACTGCGTTCCGGCAAACGTTTGTCTCAAATCAGAGGGAGAGAGATAGACGGAGAGGGAGGCGGGGGGGGGGGGGTATAAGGAGTGCGACTGTTCGGAGAAAGAGAAGAAAAAGAGAGAGAAAGACAAAAAATAAGGAAAGGAAAAGGGACCTTATCGCTTTAGTCCGTTGACGCGTGAACAAGAGGAATCGAAAGTGACCCCGTGCCTGCCGTCAGCCCTGCCGGGACTGCCGGGGCCGGCCGCCTCCCCTTTCACACGTCTGTCGGGTGCCGTGCCGCGGGGGTGCTGCTCGCCGGCCACCACCTCCCCCCCCCGCCGCCGCCGCCGCCGAGGGGCGCGCTTTTCAACTTCATTGACTCTGATGTGGCGCCGCCGTCGTCACGCGGCGCGCGGTGACGGCGGCGGTCTTGATGGTGACGGTGATAAATAAACAGCTGATTGTCCAACGCTCTCGCGCCGTGTCGCGGAGGGAGTGACCGCCGCAGCGGCGGGCGGCGGCGGTGAAGGCCTTTTAAATGGTGGCGGCGTGGGCGTTATTTGGCGCATGTACGGCCGCCCTGCCGCCGCCTCGCCGCCCCCGGGGGCTGACCGCGGCCTGCCGCCCCCGCCGGGACGCACGCCAACGCCCCGGGGCCCGGCAGAGGCCCGGTGGTGGTGGCCGCCCCGGTGAGGGAGAGAGACGAGGGGTATCGGTGTGTCCCTTCCTTTTCTTCCGACCCATTACCCAGTATAAATCTCCTCCTCACGTCGTCCGCGCCGTCTCTTGCTGTCGCACACCAGGGGGAGCGAGAGAGAGAGAGGGGGGGGGGGCAGAGAGAGAGAGAGAGAGAGAGAGAGAGAGAGAGAGAGAGAGAGAGAGAGAGAGAAGTGGCCCCCACGATCGGGACCGCGGTGCCTAAGGGTGGAGCCGGCCGCCTGCACACGTTACACGTTACTTGTCGAAGACACGACGGTCGGGCACATCGCTGCAGTGGACAACGCTGTGCCCGCAACGACGAAACAAAAAGGAAAATATGGAGGAGAGGAAAAAATTGTGACATCCAACGGGAATGTGGGTCAGACACTTGACGCAGCGCGCGAGAGGGGAGTGGGGGAGGCGAGATGAGAGCTGTTGGGGTGCTTCGGAGAGATGACAAGCTGTTATGCGGGCCTCTCGCTCTCTCTTTCGCTCTCTCTATCTCTCTCTCTCTCTCTCTTTCTTTCGCTGTCTCTCTCTCTCTCTCTTTCGCTCCCCTTCCCACCCCACGCCCCCTACCATCACACGTACACCTTGGCATAAGCTGCAGGCCGGATACGACCGCGTATCTTTGACAACGTTAAGGGCGGGGGGAGGGGGAAGGGGAGGGGATGGGGGGTGCAAGGGGAGGGGAAGGGGGCAGCCGAATAGTGAGGTGTTTGCATGGAGATGGGGTGCTGCTGCGGCGCGGGGCGTCGGGGCAGATGGTACTGCAGACACGTGTACAGGAGGAAGAGAGAGAGAGAGGCGGAACGGATATGAGAGATTGAAGCAAGTGAAAAGAGAGCGAGAAACACACACACACACACACACACACACAGAGAGAGAGAGAGAGAGAGAGAGAGAGAGAGAGACAGAGACAGAGAGAGAGAGAGAGACGCGAGGATCCTGCACCGCGCGGACCGGCTAGGTCCCGGCCAGGTCCCCGCTGACCGCTCGGCTCGGAAGCCCATTCAATGACGAGCGGCCGCGCCGTCCGCCTCCTCCGCCAAGACCATCACCAGCTCGTGCGGCCATCTAAATAAAACTTTATGCCCGCGGCAGTCTCTCTGTCTCTCTCCCTCCCCCCCGCGCGGGTGCGCGCGGGCCGAATACAAAAAGCTGCTGACCGGAAGCGATATGGAGAAAGTTAATATGGTGAACAGTCTGCGGGGGGTCGCGTTGTGCGCCGCGTGCGCGCCGTGTGGGTGTGGGCCCTTGGGGAGGCATGCGCGCACGTATGCCAGCACACGGGCCCACACACACTCACACTCACACACACACACCATGTGTCCCTCTCCGCTCAGTATTCATGGTATTAGTACAACGGACCATCGACAGTATTCGAACCCGGGCGCCGCCGCACGGCACTCACACGCGTGGCCCTGCCGGGGGTAAACAGGACGCGGCGGCGGGAGTATTCGAACCAGCGACCGAGCGCCAGCAGCTCCCCGCCCGCCCCCCGTCCTCCCCTCCCCGCGGAGCAGCAGCAGCGGCGGGGTGCGAAAATAAAATAAGGGGAGAAAAAGGGTTAGGTTATGATGGGGGAGGCGCGGGAAGAAATCTCCCTATACAGTCTGGCTGCAAATCGGCCCTGATGTCCTTTCAATAAGCGAATGCGCTTGCTGCGACCCCGCAGGCGGTCCCGTGGGGGGAGTCACGGCCGGGGCAGGGGCTGTGTAGGCGTGTGTCTGTGTGTGTGCGTATGTGTGTGTGTGTGCGTGTGTGTGCGTGGGCGGCACACTTTGCACTCCTTGTGAATCCTCCCCGGGGGCACATCGGAACTGGACACGGAGCAGGGCGCGGACAAATATGACAACAGCCCCGGCTCCCCCTCCTCCGCTGGCCTCGTAGGCCCAGCAGCCGCGCTGTCCTCTGTCCTCCCGCTGGCTCAGATCGGCACATCGGCAGACGATCGAGCCCTCCCCTCCCCCCCCTTCCCCTCCCCTCCGCTGTCGCGCCCAGGCTATTACCGCATGTTTTATCGGGTCGGACGTTTTCAATAGGACTGTGCGCCACGGCCACGGTGTGTGTGGCCGGCCGATCAGGAGAAACACATTTCAGGTCCCCCGGTGTCCCCGCGCACGTCCGGCCTGCAGGGAAATTTCTTTATGTCCCATAGTAGCTCCACGTGTCCGCTATGCCGCGCGCTCTCCTCGTCATTTTTTTCTTCATCTTATTCCCCTCCCCCCCTCCTCTACCTCCCCGCCATCTTCGTTTTCCCTTCCTTTTTGTTGCCCATCCAGATTTCTCTGCGATGGTCAATATAGTATATGTGTACCCCTCAGCGCGCCCGCTGCCCGCCGCTCCTACGGGCGTTCATGTGCGCTCTGCAAATGTCCGTGGAGGAGAGTGCCGCCGTCTGCCAGAGAGGCAGTCATGGCAGCTGCCAACGGCGCTGCCAAGGAGGCACCGGAGGCGTGGAAGGCGGCGTTGCCAGGCGCGCGCGTGATCACGAAGGGGAGAAAAATGATCGTCGTCAAACATTTGCTTCTTTCTCTTTAGTGCGGCCGCGCCGGGCAGGGTAAGCACAGCGCACGGCTCACAGCGAGCCGCCCTCCTCACAGTCAATCTTGGCGTGAAATGTTTGGCCACGCCTATTTTTCGGCAAATGCACGACAGGGCAGTGCTCATGTCCGGAGCGAGAGAGAGAGAGAGAGAGAGAGAGAGAGAGAGAGAGAGAGAGAGAGAGAGAGGGAGAGAAGGGGGTGGGGAGCATCCACAGTCGTGTCCGACGCAGGCCGGAATAGCAAAGACAATCGCCATTTTATGAGTTTGCTGCAAAGAAAGGAGGTGAAGAAGGAGGAGGAGGAGGAGGAGGAGGAGGAGGAGGAGGAGGAGGAGGTGGTGGAGGAGGAGGTGGAGGAGGAGGAAGAGATGGAGAAGTAAGGACAGACAACGGGGGAAAGAGAGGGGCGGAGAGAGAAGGTGAGAGTGTGGAGGCGGTGAGCGGCGCGGGCCGGCATCGCTGGAGGGGGCGGCGCCTGCGGGGTAGGCAGCCAGTCGTGCCGCGCTGCGCGGCGGGAGGGTGTGGCCTGCGGGCGGGCGGATGGGAGGGGGCCGCGGGCCCGGCCACTCACGGGGCGCCGCCCCCCCGCGGAGCCCCCCGCCACGCCCCCGCGGAGGGGGGCCGCCGCGGAGCAGCCTCAAGCTCTCCGTGGATGCTGCTGGATCCTCGCGCCTGCGCCAACGGCCGCGCATTCGCTCTCCTCCATTTTCTTTCCTTATCGCGTCGTCTGCTTTGGTCGCCCGGTACCGCAGGGGGGGGGGGGGGAGAGAGACAAAGAGTTAAAATTGGGAACGCAGGACAGAACGGAAGCGGGGAGGGGAGGGGCACGAGGTGGAAAAGGGCGCACAAGTTCTTTGGCGAGGAGGGGGGGGGGCAACAGCGCAACGACCAGGACCGCCATTTTGCCAGGGTGTTCGTGTTCGGCCATGGCAGCCGGGACCGATGCCGGGGTCGCGACAGGCGGGGGCCCCCGGGGGGGGGGCGGGGGGGACCGTAGCAAAGGCATTCCGTTTCATCATGTGTCACCCCTTAACGCTGCGGGGGCAGCGTGCAATCTATGGGGCCTTACCCCGGAGGAAGAGGGGGGGGGGGGGGGGGCCGGCAGCTCACACAACACCTGCATTCACGCCCCCCCCCCCCCCCGCCCCGGAAGACGGCACCGAATGGCAAGCGCTTGGTGCCGCACAGTCAGATCCCTACCCGACATCTCCGGTGAGCTTTTCTACAGCTGGCGACCCGCCCCGAGGGGTACCCCACTGCTTCCAGTCAGTGTACGCCTTCCAGTCCAGTCACTCTCCAGTCAGACTCCAGTCAGACTCCAGTCAATTTCCAGTCGCACACGTCGTGCGGCTACAGTACCGGGAGCGCATGGCCGCCCCACACCGAAGCTCGGTAGCCGCATGGTTAGCGAGTCCGGCCGGCGGGTGGCTGGGCGGACGTTCAACTCTTTGCCGGTCCGTGCGTTTTTTCTGTCGGCTCAGCTAAGGCGACGGCGTGTAAAGTACCTGGGGCGCGCTGCCGCCACCATAGTGGCTCTGTGGCCGTATGGGTAGGGTGGCTGGCCAGCGGCCGAAATGTCGTTGATTCGAGTCCGGCTAGTTCTTCAACATTTTTCTTGTGCCTGCGTTCGGGAGGCAGAGGGTAAAATATACTTCCGAACGTGGGGTCGGTATGGCTGTCTGAACCGCCGTGCGCGCTGCGTCACTGAGAGATGCAAGCGTTGGGTTTGAACTTGAAGATCCCCGCAGCACGGTCGGGCTTACCCCCGTTCCCGGGTCCGTGGTTCTCTCGGTCGCCCGGGGTTTCCGGCGGGGGGGGCTCTGTGTCTACCAAGGAACCTTGGTTCGGAGATTCGGGTGTATGCTACGGGGGTACCTAGGGTTCGGTGCCTTCGTTTTCGCTCCCTGTGAATCTGGCAGACGAGGACACGCCGTCGCGACTAGGGTTCGTCGTGAAGTACAGCAGCTTCGGCTGTGTACGATATAGGAAAGCCTACCTCCCCCCCAATCCGCTCGGGAGTGGCCGCAGTGCCACAGACCAACCAGCCAGTCGAAGGGAGTTGATTCCGGAAATCTGGCTGGCGGAGGGGGCTACATTGACCGTTGCGGAAGCGTGCCCCTGAAAAAGGCCGCTGCGTTGTGCCGGTGTCTTTGCGGCGGTCAATACCTGGTACACCGGTTCCCATTCGAACACCGAAGTTAAGCAGGAGGGTTCCAGGCGGAGGCCTGGGACGAGGTAGTGCCCACCCATTTTTGCAATTTTTTTTCATTTTAACCTACTTTGGGGTGGGTAGCAGCTCAGAACACAGAAACCATAAATGATCGCAAAATTTTCATTCCAGTCAATGGAAATGTCCGGTCCAGTCACCAGTCAGTGTACACCCGTCCGCGAACTGAGGCACCCCTCGCCCGGCCCCCAGGGAGACCTGAATGACAGCAGAGATTGGAACGCACGGAAAAAAATCAACTCCGCACCGATTTCATTTTTCACGCGAAAAATAAATGCAACAAGATTAATACCCCTCGACGCAGTGTTGCAAGAAAGGAAGGGAAAAAGTAGCGCAAACACACTGCTCCGAAGATTGTGCGTCACTCCGCCTGCCTGCTGGGCAAACTTTTGACGTCCGCGACGGGGTGTTGCCTAGTAGGCAGGCGGAGGTAGGCACAATCTGAACAGCGGTGTGTTTGGTTACTTTTGCTTGTTTTTCCGTCAACACTGCCTCGGGCCTGCCTGCGAGAGTAGGCTCGCCCGGGCGACACACTGCACGGAAAAAAATGGATTAGTTGAGACAGCTAATACGTTAGCTGGTAGCGGTTCAGCTAATAACTTTAGAGGAGGAAGATGAGATTTTCGCGAGGTCAGCGATACACTCGGAGGGCCTCGGCAAAACTCAGCAGGGAAACCGCACGGACGGCCGGCCAGCCCTTCCCGGCGAACAGCCGTCCCCGCCTCGGAGAAACTCTGTTTCGCACCTCGTGAGCCCCGCCGCGCCGCTCCCCGCCGCCGCAGCGTCGGCCATCACGCCGCCCGTCCCGTGTTTGTGTTTACTTGTTTTTGTTTATTCCTCGGCGGGCCGCTCCGTCCGTCTGTTGGTTTTTCATTTGTGAGGCTGCGCCGTATGAGGTGACGGCCGGGCCGAAGGGAAGGGCCGGCCCGAGCGAGTGCGGGCGTCTCTCTTGCACCGACATAGTCAAATGGGGCGTGCCGTCTTTTTCGCACTCACTCGGCGGGGGGCCGAGGGGACTCCGCCGAGGTTGGGCCGCTCCCAACGAACCGCTCACAACAACGCCCCGCTGGAAGTATTCTTGTTCTTCCACTTCCGATTTGGAACCACGTTGCACTACTTACGCCATGCCCCCCCCCCTGCTCATCAGAGGTAGACTTTTCATAGCAGTAGACGGGGACAGGTGTCTGGTCCCTCTCTCTCTCTCTCGCACACATGCACACACAATGCGATAGAACACGCCGCGCGCTCGTTGCTGCTGCTGTTGTTGTTGTTGTGGCAGCCCGAGGGTTGTTATGATAAGCGAGTCGAAGCCACGGACTGACGTGTGACGGTTAGGGGGCACGCACGCACGCATGCACGCCCACAACGGGCAGACAGCAATCACCGTATCGCTGTATTTATCGCCCAGAAGCCAGCATGTCAACCGTAGTATGTGTCCCCCGTGGGTAAAATCTTCCCTAGACACTTTTTTTAAAAATCTGCGCCGTTTCCTAAAATTTGCGATTTTTTTCTCTTTTCCGTCTTTTTTTTTTGGCAAATGTATAGCGTTGACAGTAGGGACTTTTGGAGACGAGTGTCTTCGCATAGCGACGGCTACTAACCGAGCGGACGCGGGCACTTGAGCTGAGCCCACCCGGGCCAGCTCTAGCTCTAGCGCTAGCCCGGCCAGCGCAGCCCGCGCCTCGATAAACAAACGTCAACACCGCCGCCAATATTTGCGCTATACATTGCGTGGCTGCGACACACCGCCGCACTGTGCCGCTCCCCATACTGCCAGTTTCCTCCTCATGACGCCCGTGCCGACACACAGTGTCGGGGGGCCGTCCGTAAGCTCACCGCACAGATGACGTGCACGTGCACGGCCACGACGCCCGAGCCGCGCGGGGCGCTGCGAGTCAGGGCCGTGCCGCTGTGCTCACCCGGTGCACAAGGTGCGCTCCGGACGGGGGGCCCGGGGCCGGGGCACAAATAACAAACCCCACCGAACCCGCCGCGGGCATCGAAAATAAATACTCCGTCCCCATTGTTTGCCTCCTCCTCCCGGCCCTCATCGCGTCTGCTCGGACGGCAGAGGCCGGGCCGCCGCCCGGGGAAGTACCGAGACCCCTGCAATAACATGAGCAGTAACATAGACACGGCACGAAATAACGGTGCTTAATTACAGTTGCAGCGCGACAAACTGTTTGATCGCTCTGAAAAAAAAATCGTACTTCGTGAACGCACACTCGTACACCTCACTCCTTCATTGCTGTCTCTCTCCCTCTCCCTCACTCGCAACGGTAAACAACGGCGTGGCTTGCAGCGTTCCACGGACCAGCGCGGACGCGGCAAAAGAAAACAACTTTAATAAACAACAACGTGCAGCGAGTCGCAGCGCCATCACCACCACTCCAAATATTGTCCGAATTAATAATATTACATTGCGGCCGCTGCTTGGCGGGGTCAACGTCCACGGCGACGTGAGATTGCGGCCGGGCGCGGCTCGGCGGCGCGTCCCCGGAAGACACGACGGCAGCCGTCAAACGGGCCGCGCTCCTTGTTGTTGTTTACGCCGCTGTTGTGTTTCCCGCCAAAACGAGCCCCCCCGGCTCTAGTGCGGCGCTCAGCTGCGCCGCGACCCCTCTGGCGGGGCTGCCGGGGGCTGCGTCCGCGCGACGCTGCTATCGTCCCGTCTCGCTCCCTCCGCTCGGCTCCGGCCGCGGGAGCGACAGGGACGGCGCGACGCGAAACAGGCCCGCGGCCGCTCGATACAGGGCTGCTGCTGTTGTTGTTGTTTGTGGGAGGCACAACACAGCAACAGACGTTTGGGCGGGAAATGCTGCTGCCGCTGCCGGCTCCGGCCACGTGGGCGCGGCGCGCGGCGCTCCGCAGACACGCGGCCTAGTCCGAGTTTAAGCCGCGGTAAGTCGCGCTTAATTAGTCGGCGGGAGCTTGCGCTCGGGACCGTCCGCTCACAGGGGTGCATCCCGACCGGACGCAGTAGCTGGGCGTCGAACTATCGTCGCTTTAGCATCGCTTAAACATAGCTTACGTTTCGCTCAAGCATCGCTCAAGAATGGCATGGGCACGGTTTATACGTCGCTTGAACATTGCTTAGCAACGCTTAAGCATCTATCAAACATCCCTTAGGCATAACTTAAGCATCGCTATGGCTTAGACATCGCTTGAACATTGCTTAGAGCGTCGGTCCAGCCCCGTTTAAGCATCGGGGACTTATTGTTCGAGCATCGGTTAAGCGCCGATGACGCGTCGGTTAGGCGTTAAACATTCGGCCCGCCCTTGGGGGCCGCACTTGCACAAGGTCACGTTCCCCCGGCTTCGGCCCGGCAGCGCCGCGTAGAGGATGCTCACTTTCGGCCCCCGGCACGACCCTCGTGAAAAGTCGTGAACGGAACGAAAACACGGCAAAATGAAGGCGGTGCGGAGCCCTATGGCGACCGGCCACGCGCCACACCGACGCCGGGCACCGAGTCACGACACAACTCGGGTGCTTACGTCAGTCCGTCCACCTCCACACATTGTCGCGAAACCGGCGCTAAGCGGCGCTAAGCGGCGCCCGAGGACCGGCGGGGGGCTTGGAGACCACCCCGTCAGTGAGGGACGTCTCCGCCGCCAGGTTCCACGCCGCCCTCGCGATGCCCGACGGGCTGCTCCCGGTGGACGACGGGGGCCTCACACTTGTCTTGCGGCACTGGTCTCGGGAGCACTGGGCGGCGCTGAGCGGCGCTGAGCGGCACGGGGGGACGACGCACTTGAAGCACACGCACTGTTTCTTGAGCACCGTGTCACTGCGGCACCCGCACCGCGACGCACTCACCGGCGCGGCGGCCCGTACTCACCTGAGCTGCCAGGCCGGCTGCGGGGTGCTGCACTGTCGGGGAGGTGTCGGCGGCCGCGAGCTGCGGCCTGGAGGAGGCGGACGGCGGCGCCAGCAAGGTCGGCAGGGTGGCGGCAGGGAGCCCCAGGGGCAGCACGGTCTGCGGCGCCGTGGTGCTGAGCCGGGCTGCGCCGGGCTGTGCCTTGATGCGTGGTGCGTCCCCCGCGGAGGTTAGGTCTGTTGTGTTGTGTGTTGTGTAGCTGCGACAGCAAGCCTTCCCGCCGGCCGGCCGCGCCGCCGTCCCGCGCCGCCCGCCCCGCCCGCCGGCTCCCCCCGCCCCCGCGGCCCCGCGGCCCCGCGCCTCCCCACCGAGCCCAGCCCCCACCACTCGCCTGCCGCCGGCCCGGCCCGACCCGCCCGGCAATACAACAATGCAATATTTATTCAAGGGAAGGAGAAGAGAGGGACCAAGAACAACAATAACAACAACAACGTGGAGCGGGCGGAGCGGGCGGAGCGGGCCGCGCAGGCAGCCGTGGCGGCAGTCGCAGGCCCCGCCAGGATCCCCATTGATTATTGTAGGTGGGCGGTGGTGGGGCCGGCCGAGCCAGCGCGGCGGGCGGCGGCCGCTGGTGGTGGGGCGCGCAGTCAGCTGATGCCCTCCAATCAGACGCCGCCGCCCCCGGGCCCGCCCCCGCCCCCGCACCCGCCCCCGCACCCGCCCCGGACCCGCCCGGACCGCTCGCCTCCTCGGGCGCCGGCACGAAGACGACCCGAGAGCAGCCGAAGACCCGGCGCCCGCACCCTCCCCCGCCACCGCAGCCCCCGGCCGCCCCCGACTGCCCCTGGCCACGGGCACGCGGGGCGGGAAGGGTTCGCGCGGCATGTGGGGCGTCGCGGTCCTGCCCCGGTCCTGACCCACAGCGGCGCGCAGCGGGGGCCCCGCCCGCCGCTGGCCCGCCTCGCCTACCTCCGGTCCCCCGGTCCCCCGGCCCTCCGGCCCTCCGGTCCCTCCCGTCCGGTCCTTCGGGGAGGTCCTCTCGCGTCCGCGGGCGCCCCGGCGGAAGACCCTCGCGGTGACCTTACGGCCCACGACGGCCCCCGGCGGCGGCCGGCTCCTGACCTCCTGACACGGCCGCCGAGGCGATCACCCGGAAAACGCGCGCCGGCCGCTGTCCATTAAGCAGTAAGGCGGCGAGGGGAGGGCTTAATTATCGGGGCGCGGGGCCGGACACCGCGGGGGCGCCGGGCGTGTGGCCTCCGGTGGCCTCGGCCCCCCGCGAGGACCCGCCGCCGCCTCCTCGAGGAGGGGCCGCGCTGGGCCGCGCGCGAGGCCGGCGGCGGAAACTTTCGGGCCGCTTTAATTGGGTCATGCCGGGGGCGGCATATTCTTATTCGCCGCGCATCACGGCGGCGGGCGGCCCTCAAAGACAAATGCCCCCCGCCGCCGCGGCGCGCCGACACGACGCCCGCCTCCCCGCTGCAATCACGGGGAACTTCACCACCGCGGCGACGGTCGCGCGGGACCGCCTCCCGCCGGGGACCTCCGAGGACCTCCGCTCCGCTCCCGAGCCTTATTTGCATCCCGAGGAATGATATTGTTGTGACGAGAGGAGTCCGCGCGGCGGGGGCGGGGAGGGGCGACGTGCCGCGCCGTGCCGTGCCGCCCCACCCCCCGCAAACCCGCGTGTCTCCGCCACTGATTGCCCCGTGCAATAAAACTTGCCCACTTCTGTTGTACCGCGCGCGCACATTTGCGAGGCCCCCGTGTGAGCGAAGGGTTCGAGCACCGACCGGCGGTGCCGGCGGGGGCGGAGGAGAGGTTTTCGGCACGGCGTTGTTATAGTTTGGGGGTGGGCCGGTAGAGGTCGGACTCAGACAAAGAGAGAGACAGAGAGAGGGGGGGGGGGGGGTAGAGGGGTGCAGACACGGTGTATTGGCACGTTGCCGACGACACTGACTGCATGCGGGTCGGGTGGCAACGGCCAGTAAAGAGCGACAGAGAGAGAGAGAGAGAGAGACAGGACGAGCGATCAGAGGAGAGGAAGCGAGATGGAGGATCGAGGAGCGAGGTGGAGAGGAGGGGGGGGGGTGACCAAGCCCGTTTTGGGATTAATTTGTTCCACACTGAAAAGGCTCCAGGTTGATCTCCCTTCTCTTTCTTCCCTGCCAGAGTATTGATTGGCCCCGGTTATGCAGACCACCTCCGGGGGGCTGTTTAGAGGGACCGGAGGACAGGAGGAGGCGGGAATGGGCCGCCAATCAAAATGCTAAAGAGAAATCGGAAATAACTCCCGGTCGGATCTCAATATCAAACTTTCCGGTTTTTTTCGATGTTGTTTTATTTCTATTTTATTTTTCCCTCCGTTGCCTCCTCCGAGTTGTCTCCCCTCGGCTCACCCCTCGATGCCTTGCCTTATCTGATCGTCAGCCGCAAACGCCGTGTTAACTGGCCCCTGACGAGGCGGCGGCAGGCAGACTACCGACTCTGTGCACGCTGCACGCACCGCGCGCCGGTACCACCTTCTCGCAGACACAAAGTCACGCTCGTTCCTCTCCGATCTGACCACATTTCTTTGCCACTTCTGCCGCACTTCGTCGCGTTTTAACGATGTTTGCATTTGCGGCCTGCGGGCTCGCTGCTTGCATCGTACACATGGCGAGCTGCGCTGCTGCGCCCTTCCGTTGTGTCCACAACACGTAGGTCCGCTCCCGCCCCGCCCCCGCCGCACCTCCGAGTCCTCTCGCATCCCTCAAGCTCCTCTTCCCGTGCCTACACTCTCCTTGTTTTCGCAGTGGCGAAATAATGAACCCTGGGGAGGAGCGCTGGACTTTCTTCCTCTCGCTCTCTCTCTCGCTCTCTCTCTCTCTCGCTCCCCACCCCGCTCTCCGCCCGCGCCCGCCGCACGCGGCTGCAGAACGTTTGCTGTGTGTTTTTCTTTCATTATTTCTCCCGTTTTGAAGTCAGCGCTGCGTGGAAAGAAACAAGGACCGGGCGCGGCTGCCGGCCGGCTGGGTGGGAGGCCAGCGTCTAGCCGCTTAGGAGCACAGCGGCGCCCGCCTGGCACCGCATGTCACCACACGCCGTGGGGGAGGAGGGTCTAGACACTGGAGTAAGAATGCCTCCAGTGTCTAGACGCTCTTGTCCGCCGTCTAGGCTCGCACAGTCTGGGGCCGGCTGTGCCCCCCGGCCGCCCCCGGCCGCCCCCGGCCGCCCCCCAGGTAGACACAGCGCCGCCTAGGCCTCCGTCCGCACCCGCCCGGCCTCGGCCAGAGCCCGGCCGCCAATCCTCGCCGAACCGCGTTTCCGCCTACGGGCCCGGCAGGAAATTGAAAGCCGTTCCGGCCGGAGGCGGACGGAGGGCGTCGTCGTGGCGAGAGCGCTCGCCGACAGCGTCGCCGCTCGGAGTGATGACGTCATTAGCGGGCCGCCTATGCGGCACTGCGCACTGTGAGGATGAGGGCCGCGGTGATCGCTGCGTCTCGTCGACGGCGGCCAGCCGTGGCCCCTCGTGGCGCCTCGTGGCGCCCGCCGGGTAGGCAGCCGCGGCGCGGTGCGCGCGCGCGTGCCGTGCGGGAGGCCTACCCCGGCACGCGCGGGCGCTACGGGGAGTGCCAGCGGGGGCCGCGCGCCCAGGCAGCCGAGGCCTCCACCGCGCGCCGCGAGGGGTTCCTACAGCAGCGGACTTACCATGATGTCAACAGTCATCAACATTTGACTTGGATTTAATTTTTCAATGATTTTTTAAAAATTTGTTTTGATATTTTAAAAAAAAGATTCAAGGGTGTACACAGTTTTTTTTTTAAAGTTAAGGATCCCTGCGGCCGGCCTACTCTGCAAGCGAGGCGTCTACTGCTCCCTGTCTCGCTCTCTCACTCTTTCGCTCTCTCTGTCTCTCTCTGTCTGTCTCTCTCTTCCTCCATTTCCCCCGCTGATATCGGCGTGCATGTAACCGTAAACGCGACGGGCATCAATCACCACCCATTTCGTACGTCATTTTTCACACTCTGTCCGCTTCTCGCTGTCTCTCTCGCACGCCCCCCTCCACCCGCCCTCTCCTCGCCCGCTCTCTCTCTCTCTCTCTCTCTCTCTCTCTCTCTCTCTCTCTCTCTCTCTCTCTCTGTCTCTGTCGCTCTCGCCGCCTTGCGGCGCTGGTTTCGCGTCCCGCGGGGACGACGAACTGCCCGCGCCACTTTTACAGCTAATTCCGACAAATCCAGGCCAATTGTGTGCTGTTGCCTCGATAACGGAGATGTCCCCGGCGCGGGGAGATACGGAGCCGCCGCCGCCGCCGCCGCCGCCGCCACGGGAGACACCCGGAGGAGGGAGCGAGAGGAGCGCAGAAAAAACGGAGGAAGCGGTTCGCCGGTGGCCCCCCCCCCCCCCCCCCCCCCCCCCCGCCGGGCACTCCTCCTTATCCCTTTGTAATTCTTCCGCTGCCCTTCGTTTTCTCCCCGGGGGATTTTTCCCTCTTTTTTTTTCTCTCCTGGCTTTTGTGTGTTTTTTTCTTAGACCCCATCCACCTCACTTTTTTTATGCCTCGTTGTGATTTCGGAAACTGCGTTAAATGGTTGCTGCTTCTTCCCCTATTAACCCCCAGTGCGGCCACCCTTGTCGCCAAAAACATTAAACGGACCCGAGGGTGGCCGTGGGTGGGAGAGAAACCGAGCAGTAAAAGAGAGAAAGTGTGTGTGTGTGTGAGAGAGAGAGAGAGAGAGAGAGAGAGAGAGAGAGAGAGAGAGAGAGAGGAGAGAGAGACAGAGAGAGAGACAGAGAGAGACAGAGAGAGAGAGAGAGAGAGAGAGGCAATCCGCGGTGCAGGTCCAGCCCCGCGTCACCGCGACTTCAGACGACGGACGGTTTCTTACTCTCAAATATCCAGCAGGTGATCTTCTTCCCTAATTCTCGCGTCCCCGCTGGTGTACGTGAGAGGGAGAATGGGAGCGAGAAGAGAGAGAGAGAGAGAGAGAGAGAGAGAGAGAGAGAGAGAGAGAGAGCGTGTGAGCTGAGGAATGGAAGCGTCTTCTTATCAATGAGCTCTTTGCTTCTCTCTCTGCCTCTCTCCCTCTCCGCCTGCGGTCTCGGAGGTGGAGGGTTAGTTTAGAGACGGATCCGGCCGTGTCACACGCCGCCCCCGCCGCCCCCGCCACGCCCCGCCACGCCCCGGCACGCCCCGCCAAGCTCGGCCGGTATTGATAGGCTGAATAGCACCTATACTTCCTCGCCCGGACCCGTCGCGGCCCTCCCCTCCCCCTCGGCACCCATTCTACCCGTCTCTTTGTCTTTCTTTGTCTGGGCCACTCCATCTCCCTCTTCCTCTATCTCCCTTCTCCCTTCCTCTACCCGGAGCATCCGTTATAAATCTAGACGAATAGTCCGCCGGCACAGCGACTGCGAGCTTTGCGATGCGGTGAGGTTGGGAGGGGCGGTGAGGGAACGGGGGGGGGGGGGGTGACCGGGGATTATGCAGTTAAAACACCCAAGTGAAGAAGTCGCTGAGTCTGGAGCGAATAAAAAAAGATACGGAGCCAGGCAGGCAGGAAGAAGAAAAGAGCAAGAGAGAGAGAGAGAGAGAGAGAGAGAGACGCCGCGTGAGGGAGTGTGACCTGTACGAGCGGCGGGAGGGGGATGACAGTCCCGCAGCTTGAGAGAGAGAGAGAGAGAGAGAGAGAGAGAGAGATGAGAGAGAGAGAGATAAGAGAGAGGGAGATGAGAGAGAGAGAGAGAGAGAGAGAGAGAGAGAGAGGAGGGGCGTACGCCGCGTACGCGTGCGCACATATTGAAAGTAGCCACCGAGGTGGAAGGGGCGGCAAGGCGCGGCGGCGGGGCGGAAGAGCGGAGGATCACGCACTGCGGTGGTATGAGAAATTGACTGACGCCGGGCAGGGGGCCTCCGCGGGGTCCGCTGGCCGTGCGTGAACCCCTACGGTGGGCGCGGCTCGGCGGTACGGACGAGGACAGAGCTGGCCGGCCGCAGCGGCGAGCGAGTGAGACAGTCGTACGTGGTGCGTGTCTCGGAGGCCGCTGCCGGGGCGGTGGCGGCGGCCGGCGGCCGGCGGCGGCAGGGCCATTTGGCGCGGCGCGCGCTCCGTCAGCACCCGCCCCGCCGGACCTGCCGGACCTGCCGGACCTGCCGGACCCCCGCGGGCAGCCCCGCGCACCGCAACCGCCGTATCGTGCGCTCCTTGTCGCACCGCCGCACTGGCCGGGCGGCAAAGGCAGCGTGTGTGAGGGAGACGGGGAACAGGCCGGGGCGGGCCGGGCATCCGAAGCTACACGCCGCGCCGGTTAGCGAGATACGGCGCCACGCTACACGGACAAAAAGCTCACGCCCCGCGCACACAAACCGGTGGTTAGTGGTCACGCCTTGTGCCGTAACACATAAAGTAAAATCCCATAGTTTTAGCTCAGTGTGTTCGAGCAAGCAACAACCCCCAGACACATGACGGTTTCGCGCACAAGTTGCTTGCGAAGCATTGGCCGGTCTGATCTGACTCGCCCAACTTAAATACGAATACGAAAACTGGTTTAAATTACAGAAAATGTATCGCTCCGCCTGTCCACTGCTATGCCTCCGTTCTCTCTCTCTCTCTCTCTCTCTCTCTCTCTCTCTCTCTCTCTCTCTCTCTCTCTCTCTCTCTCTCTCTCCCTCCCGCCACCGTAGTCTCGCCGCGACACCGCCCCGTCTTTTCCGCACGAGCAAAAGTGTCGTGGGTGCAGAAATAAACGTTTCAGAAAATTAAACGCTCCCGGGCCGGCTCTGCTCTCCGGGCGGCGCGGCGGCGCCCTTTCCCCGCTCCTCGGCCGCCTTTGCTTACACTTGACTGGGAGCGCCGCGGCCGCCGCGCCGCCCTCGGAAATTGGGTGCCAGTTTAGCCAACCCTTTATTCGTTGTCGCCGCGCTCGTTTTACATCCGTTTTATAGTGTTGTGTTGGCAAGCAGTTTGCAATGTGGAGCATTTAGTGACGGTGGTGGGGGGAGGGGAGTATTGGGGGTCGAGAGAAAGAGAGAGAGAGAGAGAGAGAGAGAGAGAGAGAGAGAGAGAGAGAGAGAGAGAGAGAGAGAGGCGTTTCTTATTTCCCCGTTGCCGCGCCGCCCCGAATGTGCAGGCAGTGTGTGCTGCGAGCACCGTGTAGACCTTTATGATCGTGTGTGTGTGTGTGCGTGTGGGGGCCGTGCGGCGGCGCGGCGGCGGCGGCGGCGCGGCGGCGGGGGCGGCGGGGGCGGCGGGGGCGGCGGGGGCGGCGTGGGGAAAATCTGCTGACCGAGGCTGGCCGGGCCACCCTCAGCGGGCGGTAAAGAAAGCCCCCGCCGGGGAGGGCGGCGGCGGCGGCGGTGGTCAGGGAAGTGTCATTCCCTTTGTACTGGCAATTACTCCCGATGGGAGAGCGGCGTTGGCGGCGGCGGTGGCTGCGCGGGGCCGCCGGGGGCGCCTGTTCGACTCGGAGCTCCGCACCAAGGCCTCCCTCAGCAGCTAGCCTCGCGCATACGTCTGTGGACAACCCACCGGAGGTCGCTCCCCCTCCCCCTCTCTCTCTCTCTCTCTCTCTCTCTCTCTCTCTTCTCTCTCTATTTATCGCTCTCCCTCTCTCTCGCTGCACCGGTACGGGGCGTGGTGGCGGCGGGGCGTGGAGGAAAAGGAGGACCGCGGGAGCGAGCGAGGGGGGGGGGGGGGGGGGAAATCGGCAACGTAAGAATGGTAAAGAGAGCCGGTCTCTTAATCTTCGTGTTCCATCGGGGAGAAGAACGTCGTAAGCATTTGCTGATCCCCCCCTCTCCCCTCCCCCCTCGCCCCCCCCCCTCCCCCACCAATGCCGGCGTGTGCCAGTCCGGCGTGTCCGGCAACGGGATACCAGTCGGGAAAAAAACTATCCCAGTTCCCTTCCGTTTCAGAAAAATTTGTGTAAAAAAAAGAAAAGTGTAGTCGGTACTCTTGTTGGGGTTGGCGTGGCGGTGCCGTGGCGGTGCCGTGCATGTTGTCCGGGAAGTTGTTACTCCTCCGCCGCGAGCGCAGCGCAGCCAGCGCGGCCAGCCCGGCGCAGCGGTAGTTCCAACCCCTCTGCTTTACGGTTTCCAATTAGCGGGATCGCGAAACTATTGCCAACATAAAATCAGAAAACGTCACGGAGGGGGCCGCCACCGCGGGCGCAGGCCGGGCCACTACTCCAGAGGAGACTCGGGTCTGCTGTTGTTGTTGTTGATGTTGGCATTACTGTTCGACTGCGGCGACGTCCGTCTTGAAACTTTTTCCATTTATTCTTTCTTTTTCTTATTTTTTTAAATGTTTTTTGTGGGGATTCTTAGATGAAATAATGGCGAGGATGCTTTCTGACGGTGTGATTGGATGCCGCGCCCGCCGGGCCGCGCTCCGGTGGTCTGTGAACAAGCGGGCAGGAAGCCGAGAAGAAATTTGGGATTCCGCGAGCAGAATCCGATAAAGGCGCGACACACGGCGAGAAATATTTATACCTCCGGAAATGAAGGCAGTTCCCGGCAGAGAAGAAGTGTCTCGCTGGCTGACTGACTCACTGACTGACTCACTGACTGGATAACTGACTGACTGACTGACTGACTGACTGACTGACTGACTGACTGACTGACTGACTGACTGACTGACTGACTGACTGACTGACTGACTGACTGACTGACTGACTGACTGACTGACTGACTGACTGACTGACTGACTGACTGACTGACTGACTGACTGACTGACTGACTGACTGACTGACTGACTGACTGACTATGCGGGGAAATATCTCCGTACGCGGCCAGTATCCCACTGTGTTTGTCACCCCTCCCAGCTGGCAGCCAGTGTCTCTATTTCTCCCTCCCCCTCCTCCGAATCCGAAAATCGAAACCATAAACCAAGTTTTGCAATTGTTATTTTGTTTCAGCCGGACGAAGAAGGCAGACTCGGAGGGTGCTATAAAGACGTCTTGCTTCATGCTTGACTTAACCTGAGTGTGCAGGCAGGGAGAAGGGAGGGGGAGGAGGGAGGGAGGGAGGGAGGGAGGGTTGGAGGGGAGGAAGGGGGAGGGGCGGCGCGCGAGGCGTTAGTCGGGAAATGATCAGAGGCCTCCCTCTTAGCGGGTGGGAGCAGGATGGAGCGAAAAAGCTTCCACTCTGGAAAACTGATCGGTTGCTGCCTGCGTGTATCTCTCTCGCTCTATCTAGCTCTCACTCTCTCGCTGCTCTTTCTCTCCCCCTACCTTCTAAATACTACTTTTCGGTTTCGAGGGCAGTGCTAAGAGAAAGAGAGAGAGAGAGAGGGGGGGGGGGTAGGCCAAGGAGACAGAGCAGGACAGAAGAGGAGGGGAGGGGAGGCAGCCTACGCTCCGACGGCCTCAGTGGTGGCGCTTGCCACTCGGTGTTGTGTTTGCACACTTAAACGGCGATCGCCGAAACTTTCGTCCCATCCTTCTGATACGAAAAAAAAAGAAAGTTATTGGGGGAGGAGGACAAAGGCAAGAGTACACTCCCACAAAATACGATGTTTTTGCAAATGTTCCCCATTGGTCAGGAGTGTGTTCAAAGGTAAGACACAAAGGTGACGGTGGGGTGCGGGCGGATGTTCTAGTTAGCCGAGTCTCGGGTGCTGAGGAGCTCTGCCCTCCCCTCGGCGAGTCGGTCGGCTGTCCGGCGCAGCCGTGCTGCAGCCGTGCCGCCGTGATGCCGTGCGGCCGCCGGGGCTCAAAGGGGCTGCCCTTATCAGAGGCGGCGATAGGCGAGTCCGGCCCGTCAGCGGCCATGCATCAGGGCGGCCCGGCTGCCGAGGCTCCGGTCGGACCTCCCCCCGCACGGCCCCGCCCGGGGGGCCATGCAAATCCCGGCAGAGTCGGCCGGGCGGACGCCGCCACGTATTTGGGATTAATGCCTTCTGGACCGGACGCCATGCATATGTAGGCAGCGGCGCGGCGGGCGGCGGCTCTCCCGGCAGGCAGCGGCCCCCGCGGCCCCCGCGGCCCCAGCGGCCCACCCGCCGCGACAGACTTGGAAACTTTTTCCCCGCATTCGGTATTTGACTGGCGACGGCCTCCTCCTGGCCTCGCCCATGCTAACGACAGGGCGGTACGCGAGGGAACGCGGGAGTCGCGAGCCGCAACGGGGCAGGACGGGGCGGGCCGGGGCGGGCGGGGCGGGCCGGGCCCAAAGTATATAGGAGCAGGCTATAGGAGCGGGACCGTTTTCGGGCCGGGTTTTGAACGCAGTTAGTTGTGCTGCGCAGTCGCCGACGCAGGTTCTCTACGGCTCGGCACAGTCTCTCTCTCTCTCTCTCTCTCTCTCTCTCACTCGCGTCCGAAAGTTGCATGGCAATTGTTTTCGCGGGTGGCTCTGCCGGCGAGGAGGCCGTTAAGCCCCCGCGCTGCTGCCGGCCCGCCGCCGCCGCCGCGCGGCTCGAGTCGCCGTGACGGAGTGCGCGCAGGCGTGCTCCCGGCCGCCGGCGCGTACGCAAACGGGAGTTTTTCATTCCGAGGACGGCGGCGGCGGAGGAGGGCTGCGGGGAGGCGGAGCAGGCGCAGTAAAGTGCCGCGTGATGTACGGCGCGTTATGGAATTAACACACGCTGACACAGTCCATAAAGGTGGAATGGCTATGCAAGTCCTTTCGCACAGCGCCCACTCTCTCTCCCCTTCCCTCTCTCTCTCTCCCTCTCTCTCTCTCTCTCTCCCTCTCTCTCTTTCTCTCGTGTCCTTGAGACAGATGTACCGCGGCGGGCTGAGCGGTGCTCCCGTTCCCCGCTGCACAGCGCTGCAGAGCGCTACACAGCGCGACAGACAGGGCACAGGGTGCAGCGCCCCAAGCAGCGCCCCGCCCCGGCAGAGCCCCGCGTCCACGGCGGCACAGGACCCGCGGCCCGCCTCGCCCGGAGACGCCACACCGTGTTTGCGTCCATAATTAAAAGATTTCTTACTCCGTCGTCTTGGCTAGGCGCGGCGCGGCCCGGGCGCGGCCTGGGCGCGGCAGTGTCAACACCCCGCCGCCCGCGCCCTGTTTGTAATTTCGGGGTACATAACCCGCCGCCTCCAATTTCGCTGCATAACAAAAATCTGGAATTTGTTGGGTAAACAGCGGCGGCAGCAGCGGCGGCAGTCCTGGTCGGGGGTCCGAGGCCGACGCCGATCTCCTCTCTCGCCCGTCCGCCCGTCCGAGGAACCGCGCGCATTTCCCGCCAATTATGACCCACTTCCGGTCCGGCCGGAACGGAAAGGAAAGGAAGCGGCGGGTGATGCTCAAGACGGCTCCATCTCCGGTCAGCGGGGAAAGGCACGCGGCGCGCAGGCCGCGAAGAAGGAGGGAGAGGAGAGAGAGAGAGAGAGAGAGAGAGAGAGAGAGAGAGAGAGAGAGAGAGGCTGCAGCGAGGGTGGCGGTGTCTGCACGCCCACAGCCACCGCACTGCCCATCCCGGTGGGGAGGGTGCAGTCACGGCCCGACGCCCTGGAGTCCCCTGCCGGCACAACGCACACCTCTGCCGCTCCAGCGCGCGTGACAGAGACAAAGACACTCGGCTCGCACCCCGCCGCCGCCGCCGCCGCCGCCACGTGTAACGCCGAGTGCAAGCGCCACGCCGAGCAATGATTGACGAAAAGGGCCGCGGCCGTAACAGCTGGCCTGACCACCAGAACCCTTCTCGTCGTGGAGCCCTCGCCTCCACTTGTTGTCTCCGCGGCCGCGAAACCTCGGTCCCCGGTCTCTCTGCCTCTCTCCCTCTCTCCTTCCCTGCTCGCTCTCTCCTGCCATCTCTCGCGGCATGAACCCTTTTCCAACAACCACAACGTCTTCATCTCAGACAGACACAGCGCCCCCTCCCTACCCCCCCCCCCCCCCCCCCCGGTCCGCACCGTTCGGGCGCCGCCACCACACTGTTTCCAGCGCCGAAAGTAAACAATGGTGTTTTCTTTGTTCTACCAAACTAAACAAGCAACGCAAGAGAGGAGGAAGCTAAACAGAAGCCAATGCCAAATTAAATTTCGTCCCGCCGGCCGCCGCCGGCCCGCCGCCCCCCGCATGATGTGAGTCCAGTCCGCATGTGACGGGCCGCCCCCGCGCCGCCCCCGCGCCGCCCCCGGCCCGACAGACACGCAAGTGGCTTCTCCTGCAGGGCGGAGGCAGCCGAGGCGGCCGGCGGGGCCCGGCGGGGCCGCGCAGCCACCGTCCGGCCAGAGCCGGCCAGAGCCGCTCCGTGAGGTTTTCGGGTCTGCATAAACACTGATAGACATTGAATACACATCTCAGTCTCTCTCTCTCTCTCGCTCGCTCGCTCTCAGTCTTTCTCTCCCTGTCTCTCTCTCTATCTCTCTCGCCCGGGGAGGCGGAGCCGGCTGTGTGAGCTGGCCGCCGCTGAACTCCAAACTGGACAGCGTCAGTCCACTCCCCCCCCCCCCCCCTCGCGTCTCTCCGAATCTCAAGGGGCGGCGGCGCTGTGCCAGGCCAGGCCACGCCGTCGTGCAGCTCGGATCTCCTGCCCGCACGGCGCCTGCGGACCGCGGGGTAGGCCGCCGCGCGGCGCGGCTGCGCTGCGGGTCTGCCTACCCCGGAGAGCTCGGGGGGCCGGCGCGGCAGGACCGGGCTGCCCGGCCGCAGCGTCGCCTTCCCCAACGACGGCGCTAACGGTGGCCACAACCCCCCGCAGCGGGCGGCGCGAACGGACGAGAAACGCGGCGTTAGACGGTGATGCAGAATCTCTCATCCCGTCCTTCCGTATTGTGTCGCTTGACACCGCCACCTTACCCGACTCCCTTTTTTTTCCCCTTTTGTTCCTTTTTCCTTTTTTTTGTTGCCACCGAGCTGATAACGCAAAGAACCTTGAGTCCCGGCCGGTGTCTTATCAGTGGTCAGCGGGGCTGGCGCTGGGCTGGCAGCCGCGGGGGCGGGGCACCGTGCCAGGCAGCCACACGCCGGACACGCCCCCCCCCCCCCCCCCCCGCCAAACGCATTCGCCCGGCAGCTCATCGAGCGACTCGCGCGGGAGGCTGGACGACGTCGTGGTCGTGGCGAAGTAGACCGTCACCATGACGACCGCCACTACTATCCGCTTCATTTGCTGTTTTTTGTGACCGCCCGTTGCGCCCTTCAAACTTGGCGCGCTCCGGGACTGCGCGCATACGACTGTCTCCAGGCGCGATAATTCCATCCCCTTTCTCTCTCTCTCTCTCTCTCTCTCTCTCTCTCTCTCTCTCTCTCTCTCTCTCTTTCTCCCTCTCTGCTCTCGTATCGGCCATGCACCGCAGCAGCGCGCTGTTGAGTTATCCCCCGGTGTTTTAATTAAGGGAAACCTGGGAATAATACATTAATCAGTTAAGGCCAGATCGGTCTCTCTCTCTCTTTCTTTCTCCCCCCCCCCCCTCTCTCTCTCTCTATCTCTCTCTCGCTCCGAGTCTCCCACTCACTGGCCGAAGCTGAACGTAAACTTTCCGTCTCCCTTTTCCTTTTCTCGCTTTGATTTGTTGCTGAGCGGATGCTGCATTGAATTTATATGAAAGATCCGGGCCGGCCCTCGGCTGCGGCACTGCGGCGCTGCGGGCTGCGTCCGGGCCGCGCTCTGTCCTCGTCGCACCCGGGCTCGGCCCCGCAGGGCTGCACCCGTGCGACAGAGACGGCACAGTCGCCCCGGACGCGGCCGGCGGCGGCGACAGAAGCCACAGGGTTTCGGTTGTAAATGAACAGCTTGGTGATTAAACACAAAGGCAGTGACTTCCGAACGAGCCGACCGGCCGACCGCCGGGGCGAGGCCGCCGAGGCCGCCACGAGGCCGCCACGAGGCCGCCACGAGGCCATGCAGCCTGGCTAATTAACGACCCCCGATTACTTAGTTCTCCCTTCTGTTTCAAGATTTATTTTCGATACTATATTTTATTTCTTTCTGTATTCTGAGCTGTCACCCACCCCAAAATAGGTTAAAACCGATTCCTACCGTGACCAAAACTCAAAACGGAAATATTTTTGTTTTGCTCAGAAATCTGTGGATACTTTTAAAAAATGCAAAAATGGGTGGGCGCTACCTCGTCCCAGGCCTCCGCCTGGAACCCTCCTGCTTAACTTCGGTGTTTGAATGGGAACCGGTGTACCAGGTATTGACCGCCGCAAAGACACCGGCACAACGCAGCGGCCTTTTTCAGGGGCACGCTTCCGCAACGGTCAATGTAGCCCCCTCCGCCAGCCAGATTTCCGGAATCAACTCCCTTCGACTGGCTGGTTGGTCTGTGGCACTGCGGCCACTCCCGAGCGGATTGGGGGGGAGGTAGGCTTTCCTATATCGTACACAGCCGAAGCTGCTGTACTTCACGACGAACCCTAGTCGCGACGGCGTGTCCTCGTCTGCCAGATTCACAGGGAGCGAAAACGAAGGCACCGAACCCTAGGTACCCCCGTAGCATACGCCCGAGTCTCCGAACCAAGTTTCCTTGGGCCACCGGGCAGCCACACTACCCATGCGGCCACAGAGCCACGATGGTCGCCGCTACGTGCCCCCCGTACTTTACACGCCGTTGTCTTAGCTGAGCCGACAGAAAAAACGCACAAACCGGCAAAGAGTTGAACCCCCGACCAGCCGCCCGCCGGCTGGACTCGCTAACCACTCGGCTACTGAGCTTCGGTGAGGGACTACCGTGCGCTCCCGGCACTGTAGCCGCACGACGTGTCCGACTGGAAATTGACTGGACGGTAACGTGACCAAACTCGTGCGAAACTCCGGGCCTCCCAGTGCCTCACGGAGTGGGACAGTATTTTTCAGACTCTGTTTACCAATCTGTATGGAGCGTATCGGCATTTTCCGGGTGTGAAGCCCCCCGCGCCCCGCTGCTCGCGACTTATCTCTTATCTCTGCCGCCAAACAGCCCTCCGCCTCGCTCCGCCGTCACTCAGAGCTTCGTCGAAAATAATTGCAGTTCATTAAAACAAAGGGACGGCGGGGGGCGCAGGAGAGAACAGCTGAGTCGGTGTGGGAGTGGCCGCCGAGTGGCCGCGTCGCCGAGTCAGCAATCGCTCCGCCCGCGCCCACTCGTCCTTATGCCGGCCCGGTTCCCCTTATTTTACTCTTCTTTTCCTCATTTACTTTTAACTTCCTCCTTTTATGTTTAGCCGCGGAGGTGCTCTCTCCCCCCCTCCCCCCGCGTCGCTGAGGCCTTAAGAGGCTTATTATCCTCCAATCAAAGCATTTTCTCACCATCCACTTCCAGCCCCCTAAGCCGCCCCCCCCCCTTCCTCCTAGTACATCATTATCGCATTGCCACCTCGCGTTGCCACCCCCTGCTGTCCCTGCCCCGTCCTCGCCGACCCGCGGGCTGGAATACCGACTCTGGAGATCAAATGTGTGGCAAATGTTTCACGCGTTGTCATACTGGCGTGTGCGTGTCCGACAACACAGCCGTGGCGCTTTGAATGGATGGAATTGGAAATAAATTAAACTGTCCCAAATTCCCACTCGGGGGAGGGAGGCGAGGTGGAGGGACTGGAGTGGGAGGGGGGGGGGCGCAGTCAGACCTGCCGGACTCTACGGACTCGGGTCCGACAAACAAATTTCAATTGACAGGAGCGTGGAGGAAGGGTGCGGGAAAAGGGTCCGCGTGCCTGCATGTGTGTGTGTGTGTGTGTGTGTGAGAGAGAGAAAGAGAGAGAGAGACTGTGGGGGAGGCAGAGGGTGGGAAGGCGGAGGGAGGGGGGGTAGGCAACGACTCTGACCACGGCAAATAAGCAAGGCAATTTACGACAGCGAGTCCGGGAGGCCGGGAGCGGCGCGGACGGGGGCCCCCGGACTCTTGCTGACCAAGCCTCCCCCCGCCGGGGCCCCGCCACGTCAAGTGGTTTCGCGCGCACTATCCGGCCGGGCCCTCCGCTTGGCGTGTGTGTCGGCCTCGGCCCCGGCTAGACGAGAGGCCCGCAGACCGGCGCGGCTGGGCACGGCGCCGCGGGACGCGATGACATCTGGGAGGGCGTGGCCGGGCCGGGGGGGGGGGGGCGAGTACGGTTACACACGGCTACAACGGGGGCGCGGGGCGGCCGTGCGGCGAAGGCGGGATGCAGGCCGTTAGAGTTCCGTGTGAAAGGGGGAGAGTAAGGCGCTGCCAACTTCAGCAATAGGTGTTGGAACCAAGTGCCGTGCTGCCGGGGGAGCCGAAGGGGGGCATTGTGTGCAACGACCCGCCCCTGCAGCTGCACAAGCTGCACCGAGGGAGTGGGGGGCAGCAGTGGAACTCTAGGGCTCTAGGGGAGGGGGTTGGAGAGAAGCACTGAGCTGTTCGCTCCGCGACAATTAGCCTCCGATTGAAGGGCGTGGCCGTTTGCTGATAAGGTGGTCGGATGCGGGGGCGCCTCGGCGGCCCCGACGGCCTCGGCAGGCAGGTGCATTCCCCCGGGGGCCGCGGGGCCGCGCCCCCGCCGCCTTCTGCCGCCACCCGCCGTGAGCCGAGTCGGGCGACTGCCTGATCCGGAAGAAGACGGAGACCTCCCGCCCACCGCCGCCACCGCCGCCACCGCCGCCGAGCACCTCCCTGCCAATAAATCGAAATATCAGCGGGCCGTGGATTCACCCCGCCCCTCCCGTCCCCTTGCCCGAGCCGCGCCCGCCTGCAGGGAGAGAGAGGTAAATACTGCCTGCCTGCCTGCTTAGCTCCCTCCCCCCCCCCCCCCCCTCCTGGGCTCTGGCCTTCGCCTCTCGAAATATTGCCTAACTTCGACAGTTTAAGTTTCCACCGTGGTGAGCCCAGCCCGGCACGGCGCCCCCCAGGCAGGGCCGGCAGGCCAGGCAGCGCCAGGCAGCGCCGGGGAGATGCGACGCGGCATGGCGGCGCGTGGCGGCGCGTGGCGGCGGGTGGCGGCGGGTGGCAGGGAAAGGAAGGGAAGGCCCCGGCCACCTCGGTTGTATTTATTCTCCGGGGACTTTACTCGGTCGAGGCGTCGCGCGCCGTGGGGGAGCGACAGAGAGAGAGAAAGAGAGACTTATTATGACGCCTACATTACCACCGCCCGTGCCACGCGCGGCGACTCTTTCCGAATATGAAGAATACGCGCGAATGCCGGAAGTCGTGAGGTGTGGCGGGGGGAGGAGGGTGGGCGCGAATGCGGAGAGGGAGAGAGGTATATATATATATATATATATATATATATATATATATATATATATATATATATATAGATAGAGAGAGAGAGAGAGAGAGAGAGAGAGAGAGAGAGAGAGAGAGAGGGGGGGGAGAAAAAGAGAGAGGGAGAGAGAGACTGTGTGTGTGTGTGTACACCTGTCCTCGGACAAGCCCACAGGTGTGCCTTGGCGCGATAGGAACGCCGCCGAAGCTCCAGCACGGCGACACCACCACCACCAACGCTGCAGCCCCTGCTCCCTCCTTTTCCCTCCCTCCCTCCCTCCCTCCTTCCCTCCCCTCTCACCCTCCCTGCCCGTCCTTCCCCTACACTCTTTCAGTCGCCGCGAATGACGAGAGGATTAGCGCGCGGCGCCGGGGCGGCCGCCGAGAACAGCTGTCGTTAAGCGGCCGGCCGTCTGTCCCCGCTGGTCCCCGCCGGTCCCCGCACGACCCCCGACGACGGCGGCCTCGACTAGCCGCCGACGGGGCTAACGGCGGCGGCTCTGCGGCCGGCGCTGCTTGCCGCCGCGCACTGCCGGTCCTATCGCCCGCAGAACAGGAGCCGATCCGGTATTTCCCCGGAAAGTCCGTAATCCTGCGTAGTCCCACGCAATCCCGCGTAGTGTCACGTCATCCCGCGTAGTCTCACGTAATCCCGCGTAGTCACACGTAGTCCCGCGCAATACTGTGTAGCCCCGCGTAATCCAGGTAATCCCGAAGTCCTGTGTACACCAAAACCCTGAGTGGCGGCCCCCTCGTGTTCCACTTCAGGGGTTCCTCGGGACTTGTCCGGTGTCAGCGTGCAAGAGTACCCCCTTACCCCCGGTACTAAATCCCTAGGGACCCAAGACCCCCCGGTAAACCATCCCTAGGTATCCTTTACCCCCCCCCCCCCCCCCCGGGGTAGGGGGTACAGTAACCCTAGGGTTGGTTTACCGGGGGTAAAGGGTCCCTAGTAATCGATTACAGCAGGCCCTCATTCGAAGACGCTTCTCGGTTCAGCAAAAAATGGCCGCCGTCTTCGAATGAGGTACCCCCACTCCTCCACTATCCGGGCGCTGCGGAGGTTAGGGCGGGAAAGGTGTGAGAGAGAGCGACACATAATTAACCTATCGCAAAGGGGTATCGCTGGGCTGTGCTGTGCACGCTGTCACGAGCAGGGGGTACCTACGCTACAAACGTTACAATCAGGAATACTGAAATTTCGCGTAGTCTCCTAAATTCGTTTCAGATTTCTTAAATAATAATATGGGCTCCATTTCACGCACGTTCACGAGTTCTACTACATCAGACTAGTGTGCCTTACGGTAGGGGATAGCGCCAGCCGGCCGGCCGCAATACGCCGCACCCGAGCATAGCGGGAGGGGAGGGAACTCGCTGGTTACTGTACCGAACGATTCTATTTGCACTAGCAGTGTGAACTGGCGGCCGGACGGTATTTCCACTGCCTGTGCGAATAGTACCTAATGCGTTATGCGCACTGTGTGTGTAAATTGGACGTTTTGCGCTATTTACACTGCCACAGTGGGAATAGCCCGGAAAGTTTAAATTGCACAGTCCGTGTGAACAAAACCCTCTTTTTCTATTTGCACTGTGTACAGAGAGGACCCTTTATGTGTGCAATCTACAATTACTATTTGCACACTTGGAACTTGTAAAACGTGGAAACCTTGGTGGAAACGAAGCTATGACAGTAGCATTTATGTAATGCATATAAATTGTTTCTAAAAACGAGTACCATTAACTTCACTTTTAGAACGACTGGCAAATTAGGTTCGTTCCTCTCAGAAAAAAAGTGAAGTTTTGTAGTGAGGTAATGGGGAAGGCACAAAGGGAATAAAGATACATATATAGGCAGAAGAAGACAAAAATCTTTAATCAGATCATTGATGTCAATTTTCAATAAATAAATAAATTAATAAATAAATACATAAATAAAATGGCAATTTTCTGACTAGATCAGAATGAATTATTAAAATTACAGTAGGAAAAGTGCTGTATAGCAAGACAAATAACTGTCTTATTAAAACTACAAATGACAACTTAAGAAAGATAAAATTGAACATATGATAAATGACAAATATTATTAAAAGACTTGAACTTTATCACCAATCAAATAACGTATGTCACCATACATTTGGGGAAGAACAAGTAAATATCTGCCTACTTGTTAACACAATCAGGGCAATTCCATGATGTCATCTCTGACACACAGCTGTCTACTCCTACACATGCGTAGTGGAAGTACTTATCACATGTGTCACACTGGCACATGTTAGAGAAATTTTCTGGCAACCGGCACATACAATACACTTTCACAATATCAGTGTTATTATGGCCCTTAAATTTTTTGCGCCTTGAAGACAATTTAGGAAATTCTGTAAATTTGTTCATAAGCAGACAATTATACAGGTGGTCCCTCATGCTGGTTAAGTCAAAATCACAGAATTGTATTGTGCTGTTTAACGCAAACTCCAGCGCATGAGCGATTGCAAACAGTCCACAATCAACGGAATTGGTTTGCTGCATGCAGAAAAGGCGCTCAATCACAATACATGAATCTTGCGTCTTCAGAAGCATTGCAGCCTGGATCTTTGTCAGCCCAGATATACCTGCAACCCTGTTGCTGTCCACAATGTGGAGCACACTTGACCCTGCAACAAAAAGTTGTTTACAGGCGACTTCATCTCACAGACTAACTCCTGAGGCTTTGAGGCGTAGATATGTTTTTACCTTTCTTAATCAGGCAAGCAACCCAATGGTTTCTACCAGTGTTAATGATTTGAATATAAGGTTTTGTCTTCGTTGCTGGAGGATAGAATTCCAGACTCTCTGAAGAGACTGGCAGTGGAGGGTTCAAGCCTTCGACCTTATCTCCAAACTGCTTCTGCATGATGGCAGCCACCTTGGCCATGTGCCCATCTGATAACTGCTCCATGTTCACAACGTCCTTAACTAGCTGAGTTGCCAGTTGCATAGCTAAAATAAAAGTAGAAGAGTTCAGAGATGAGGCAAGAATGAGAAATTTGCACTAATGTAAATAGACAAAACTCACCAGCAGCTACACAATCAGAACAAAGAAGCTCTCCACTTCCTATGATTTTGCAGCAGGAATTGTTGCATACATAATAGCGGCATCTCCCACACTGTTTCTTTTCCAAGGGCCTTGAGCCGCAGCATTTGCATAGACAAATGTGGTCATCCTCCTTTACCTGCCTGCACTCACTGCAGTAACAGTTTTTGCATACTCTCCGTCCGCTGGACTTGCCCATTTTTGCTTTTTCAGCAACTGAACACTCATCCGAATGTATTTGATTTTTGCAAACCAAACACTTACACAACTCGGAGCCAGCAATGCCACAGACATGACAGATTGGATCTGTGCAAGAAGAGAAAAGTAGATTAGTTTTTAAGCGAACACATGACATAGGCCTAAATATTACAAATTTCATGTGTGACAACTCACCCTGACCCTGGCAATCAGTACACTGATACAGATTTTCGCCAGGAATTTTATCGCAGCATGAGAATGCACAAACATTCTTTTGGCAAGAGCTGCACTTCTGCTTCAATACCAAAATGTCATTACAGCAGCTACAAGTGCAGACGTGATTCTCTTTTTTAAGAGAGCCACAGACATCACACACACAGTTCTTGCAAACTGTTCTTGCTGTGCCATTTTCATCTCTCTGGGTCTCCATTTTAGAGCAAAGAATGACATGAACGGTACTCTTACAGACTCCACACTTAACCAAGGCATAGCTTGCGGTGTCTTTACACACACAGCAACTAGATTCTGAAGGTAAGTCAAGTAATAATATGATCAACCCTACAATGATTAAAACAAGAATTTGAGATTGATCATATACCTTCATCAGCCCCAAAGCTGGCCTCAAAAGAATTTAAAGCTTCAGATAGAATGTCATCATCAGGATCTACATCTTCAAAGGATGTCCTCAAAGCTGGATGGGGAATACAATGAATTTATTATGTGGTCTCTCAAACAACAATGTATACATATTATATAATTTACACAATTAATGACATTGATACCGAGGAAGATTTTCAAGAGTTGAATGATAAATGAAAGATGTCACAAAACCCCTACACAAAATTTAAAATGTGCACATGATACTCCCCTACAGATCTACAGACCCTTGTTAGCCAAAACAAACCAAAAAATAAAACCTTACCAACAAACCAAAAATAGATGAATGTTTGAAGCAAAATGGGTATCAGTAAAACTATAAACTGCTATTGCAGCAGTGCAAAGAGATGGTTTACTTACTCCACAGTGAAAATCACAATGTGAGTATCCTTTCGATAATGGTTGGTGTGAAGGTACCACATGGCACAACCTAATGAAGGAATAGAGACTTCAAGAAACGCAGAGGATCACAGGTATTGGAGCTGTGCTGTACAGATAATCATTGGAATGCTTGGAGGAATCAGCAAACCCTCATACTGCAGCCTCTGCATCTCCCAATCCATGATTATAAAGGCTGAAACACACAAAATAATGAGCATCCAAAAATCTACACAAACTACACTGAAATATTTTCCACTACAGGGTTTAGGCATGAATAGAGGAGATGGTTAGTAGTTTCCCTACAAAAAGTGAATGTTAATCTACTTATTAATTTCGTTTGAGGATATAGGAAATAATAGGGAATGGACCCAGAGGAAAATACACGTTAGATTACAGAATACACCCACAAATTTGTTTCACAGCTCATGGGTACGAACCCCAATGTTTATCACACACACAAGCTACATCAAGGTTTTAGAGAACCAATTTTTCTAAGAGATTAAGACCCATTTTTTTCTACAAATAATCACTATCTTTGAGCACAAGCTCTTCCTTCTTTAGTGCCTAGGCAGTCATAGTTTTGGGCGTTTATGGAATGAAACATGACAAATGATGAGTGGGCCTCTTTTCATGATAGAACATAGAACTGCAGTGGTGACTGTGGATGATGATGAACTACTGCCATAGATAATGCATGAAGCCTCATTTCATAACAAAAGGGGAGAAAATTACCTTGCACAGAATTACTAGAACTTTGAGCTGCCTTTCTATATGCTATATTCTTTAACTCCTCAACAGTTGCAATTTTGGGCTCCCAGAACAGGAATCCTTTGCAACCACTTCCTCTCTTGCAAAAATAGAAGTTCATGCCACGCCTTTTCCCTGTTCTCACAGTTTTGCTGAAAGATAAGGAAACCAACAAAATTAATAAAAGGCAACGTAAAGAATAACCACTTTAAGGAATTTTTTAATCCATTACCTTCTATAGAGGGTCCTCTCTCCATTAATTTTTTATTTCTGAGTATAGGGAAGTGTTTGGTTCATGTACGTTGGGAGTGCCATTCTCATCTATCCGGGATTCTCTTTTCTACTCTTTGCATGCTTCCTTGCCATACTGTACATATGCCACGTCGCAGCATTTTTTGACTGGTCTATTTAACTATAGATTCACATTAACAGGATCTCAAAGTTCTTTTATATCTGAATCCTTCATAACTTTTTTCAATTTGTGATCCTGCAGCCTTTGTCCAGCATTGTTCACATTGCCTACCTGAGTCTCCTTGACCTTCACAGGTTTTTAAGTCTCCCCTGAGTCTAGCTATTGTAGCCAATTCTACCACATAGAATGCTACAAATTATAACTGAAGAGAAAGGTAATGACCCTTTTCATAGTTACATTCTGAAATTTCTATAAGCATAAATCACTGATGTAAAGGGCTTCTCACCGTATGTTTCCACGAGTATGTTTCTTCAGTAGCAGAGTGTGCAGGTGTGGGGTCTAGCTCTTTTTTTTTGTCTTTTTTTTTTTTGTCTTTTACTATTTGACCCTCTTTCAAATCTGCTGACTTCATCAAAAAGGATTGAAGTATCAGATTATTTTTCTTTAGTTCATTAGTATAGGTATGAGAGCTCAATTCCCCCATCATGACGTAGCCCTATCTTTCACACCAGTTCATCTGAGACAAACTGCTGTCACCTTGCTCGTTTTAGTTGGTCGTTGGATTTTCTTTGTATTTGTTTTTGTAATACCAGAGTGTGGAAGATCAAGTAAAGTGAAAATGTGTGTAATTTGCCTGGGGATGTGAAAAGCTCAATTGATCTGCTTCAGGCCGAGCAATGACAAATGTGAAATGAATGTTTCTTTAAATTTTTTATTCCTTTTGGTTGCAAGTATACACCGTGGACTCTTTTTCTGAGACTATTTGGTCCAGATGGAAGAGATGACTGGGTGGCAATTCAAAAGGGTTACCTCAACTGCCCCCAGAGCCCCACTGGGAAGGAAACTGATTGCATTCAGTGCTAGAACACCAACTGCATTCGAACCGGGATGCAGTTGTTAATTCAACAAAAGCTGGAAGACCGTTTATTTTATTCTTATTTATTGACAAGATGTATAAAATAATTCCCCAACTTTAACTACATATCGTTTGGTTTGCAGTTGTGTTTGCAGTTCTGTATGCTGTTTAAGTTCTATGCCAGTACATTAGGAAATTGTCATCGTTAGTGAGGCTTTCCATATTTCTTTCCAAAACGAGAATGGGAAAATGAATCTGAACTGGGATTTTGAAAATATGCCAGAGACGTAGGCGTATGTTAAATTAAACCTCAAACTCTAAGACTGATGAGGGTTACATAAGAATAAATACATTGCTAAATTTCACAAGGAATCAATGGGAATCAATAAGCTTGGAATTTATTCCAAAGGTGACTATATACATTATACTTTAAAATATTCCTCAATTTTCAATTGTTATCACAGTCATCAATTCTTACGGTACCCCAAACACAAGACAGACACAGCTATCAGCGTCTTTCAAAGGTAAATTGGTAATTTATAATTTAAGTTCTAGAAACCACTCTCGATTAAGGGCTGCAACTCAATCAAACTTGTCCAAACCGTCGCAAGATTTTGACTTGGTGCTTCTGGAACAAGGAAGGAATAAAGGTTGAGTTGGTGCTAAGTTGGTCCATATCAAAATTGAATTTTTCAAAATTGCATCATACCTCATGCTCAGTTGGTCTCTTCTACCAACATGGAGCAGAATGGACCCTGTCTTGATGTCTTTGAACACAGAGATGGCTTGGGAGTGGGTGATGCCTTGTAGCGGGTTCCCATTCACAGCAAGAATTTCATCCCCTGATAAATGAGAAAAATAGTGAGTCAAGGGTTCTACTTAGTAACTACCGAAAATGTTTGCATACTTGAGAGCCAAGCGCTCACCTTCCCGCAGGGTGCCTTCCTCAGCGGCCTGGCCGGACTCGAAGATGGTCTTGACGAAGATGCCCATGCTGCCCTTGGGCGAGTCCTGGCCGCCGACGATGCTGAAGCCCAGTGACTTGTGGCCTGCCCCCTTCTGGAAGATGACGGTGAACAGGCTCATGGACAGGGACTTGGGCCTCCGGGGCAGAGTCCCCAACGCCCCTAACACCGCCGCCGAGCCCCGGCGGCCCCCGTGCGAGCCGTGCCTGGGGGTGGGTAGGGGGAGGGGGCACAAGGACCCGTGGCCCGATGATGTCGACGAAGACGTGGACGAGGACGAAGACGCCCCGCTGGATGAGGTGGCCGGGCTGCCGCTGCTGCTGCTGCCACAGCTGCTGGTCGAGTTTGTCTTTCGCCTCGGGGTGATCTGGTCGCCAACAAGAGCACGATCAAGAGAACGGAAGGACAGCCACCGACGAGCACCCCGCACGTCTCGGTGCACCTTCCTCACCTGCTCTGTGCGGTAGGAGAACTTCCTCATGCCGGTGATCTTGGGGCCCTCGGCCGGGGTAGCGGTGGCAGTCGTGGCCGCTGCGGAGCCGGTGGAGGCCGTCGGCGTGCTCGCCCGGGCCACGACCAGCTCGACGTGCTGCGGCGAGGCCCGCAGCGCAGAGCGCGCCTCCTGCAGCGTGAGGCCGCGCATGCGGCGCCCGCCCACCTTGATGAGCTCGTCGCCGACGCGGAGCCTCCCGTCCCTGCGCCCAACAAGATGCACGGCGTCAACCCTTTCAGTCACGAGATGCGCCCCACATTCGAAATTTGTCAAAGTTGCTATTTTTCTGTCGTTTAGGCCCCAATGACCCCTTTTAGTCCAGCTTGGTGTTCCCTTGTGCCCCCTCGGCGGCGGTACTCCGTACTCACACGTAGGCGGCGCTGCCCGTCTCGATGCCGGACACCACGTAGCTGGCGGGGCCCGGCTCCCTCCTCTCGATGAGCACCCCCAGGTCCCCGCGCGCGTCCTTGCTCACGCGTATCGTCTTGAGTTCCCTGCCGGCCCCGCTCCCGCCCCCGCCTCCGAGGCCGGCCCCGGACGAGACTGTGGTCAGTGACAGCGTGGACTGGGACAGCATGGAGTGCAGCCCCAGCCCTGGCGCCGCCGCCCTGGTCGAGGCCGACGACGAGGACTGCGAGTGCGGTGGGCCGGGGGGCGGCTTGCGGCTGCCCTGCGGCGGGGAGACGGCCGTCGTGGCGGAGCCGGTCGGCCGAGCCGGCGTCTGGCACAGTCTGGAGACAGAGAAGGGAGAGTTAGTGGAGTGCGTGAGCTCATACCACGTCCGGTGCCGCCGCGGTGGCGCTCGTCTCGCACCTCTGTGACAGCAGCTGCGTCGGTGCCGTTTCCGTGTCGCCCTCCGCGTCGGCGCAGTCCGCCTTGCAGCGATCACAAGCGAGAGCCTGCGACCGTCGGTTCGCCAGGATGCCCAGGGTCTTGACGTCACCCCGGCGGATGCCGCGCTTGCGCGCGAACAGCGCGCTGCCCTCCCCGTCGCCGTCGTCGTCGCCACCAAGTATCCTGCAGAATCTGGGTCCGCACGGCGTGGAGGCGGCGGCGGCGGCGACCTCGAAGACGTCGTCCTCCACCACGGAGGACGTGTTGGACGCGCTGCGGCTGACGGCCGTCCGGGGCCGCGCGGCCGCCGACCGGATGGAGCCTCGAGGAGACTCGGAGCCGTTGCGCGTCGAGTCGCTCTCGTAGCCGCTCTCGTCCGACTTGACGAGCAGCAAGTTGTTTAGGAACACGCACAGGTCGTCGACGGACAGCTGCGGCGGGGCCGGGGCCGTAGCCGTGGCCAGGGTCATGGAGGTGCTGGACAGCAGGTTCTCGCAGCTGGAGGAGCCCGCCCGCAGCCGCAGGCCGGCCCCCGGCCCGAGCCCCGCCCCCGCGCTGCCCTCCGTCACCGAGTTGTGCCGCCGCTTGATGACGCCCAGCCCCCGGTCGGAGGCCGCGCTGTTGCTGCGCTCGGGGGTGCGGCCGCCCGCGCTGTGGCTCTCCTCGGCGAGGACGGACAGCCGGGAGTGGCCGTCATCGGCGACGGGGTCGTCGTCCAGCTGCCACAGGCTGAGCAGCGCCGCATACCGAAGCCGCTCGGGGTCCGTGTCGCTGGCCACGGCGCGGACCGCGGCCACCAGGTCTTCGTAGCTGAGCGTGCCCGACGTCGCGCCCCCCGCCAGCGTGCCCGAGGTCGCCGTTGAACCCGAGCCGCCGCCAAGCAGGCGCTCCAGCAGGGCGAGGGCGTCATTGCCGCCCGGGGCACAGGTGGTGACGGGTCGCTTCCGGGGCGCGGGCGGCCGGCCGGCGGCGGGGCCGAGCAGCAAGCTGTCCTGCTCGTACAGGTCGGCCAGCCCGCGCTGGCACTCCTCCTTCACCCAGTCGCTGTCCCTGCCGGGCTCCCGGCCGTGCCTGGTGGCGGCCGGGGCGGATGACGGCGCCGACGACGCCGCCGGCCGCGTCCTCGTCGGCGCCGAGGTGGTGTACTTGTGCTCGGAGCGGGCGAAGAGGTTTCGCAGTGACTCAACACGCGAGATCCTCTTGCCTCGCGGCGGCCCGCCGCTGACGGCGGCGCTGAGGGCCGCCGCAGCCGCCGCCGCCGGGCTCTGGGCGCCGCGGGCCCCGGCGGGGGTGGCGAAGCCGGCCGGCTTCTGCGGGGACCAGTGCCGCCGCCGACCCGGGGACACGGCCAGCAGCTCGCTCGAGTCGGACCGCTTCAGCGAGTCCCACTTCTGGCCGACCCGCTTGCCCCACGTCGACAGGCCTGCAATCACAGATAACAAGTAGAGAGTGGCCCTGCGGAGCGGCGGCTGGTGCAGTACTGTTGCTGTGACCGAGGCCGCCACCTCCTCACCTTTCCTAGGCATCTTCGGCGATCCTTTGGTCGGGGTGGTGGGTGACGACCGGCCCCCTCCCCTGGGCAGCCCCCGGCCGGGGGTGGGGGCGGGGGGCGGCGTCGGGGGTGGTCCCTCGCCATCGCAGTGGAGCGGCGCCAGCGACACCAGCTGCGGGGACGGGTCGGAGCACCGCCGCCTGAAGAGCCGCATCTGAAAATACAGGCGGGGCGGCGTCAGTGTTGTCCGCGGAGCAGCGGAGACAGTATGCCATGCGCCAAGTGCAATGGCCGGGGCGGGCCGTACTGCCGCGTACACTCACACACACACACGCAGACACACACACTCACACATACTCGCAGGATGCATAGGTAGAGCGCCAAGGTGCGTGAGAGGGAGGCAGCGGGGGAGGATCCGAATTTAGCCGGACAGACATGCGCGAGGCGCCGCCACGCTGCGCCAAGCCACGCGCTGACCGGCCGGTGACTCATGCCCGCTCCCGCTACCGCTCCCGAGGCACCATAAGAATGCATACACTCGCCGTTTCATTGCCATGCTTGCATTCATTCGCCAACTCATTCATTCATTCATTCATTCATTCATTCATTCATTCATTCATTCATTCATTCATTCATGCATTCATTCATTTGTTCGTTCGTTCATTCGTTCGTTCATTCATTCGTTCATTCATTCGTTCATTCATTCGTTCATTCATTCGTTCATTCATTCGTCCATTTATTCATTTATTCATTCATTCGTTCGTTCATTCATTCATTAATCCATTCGTTCATTCATCCAATTATTCATTCATTCAATTATCCATTCATTCAAGTATTCATTCCATCAAGTATTCATTCATTCATTCATTCAGGTATTCATTCATTCGTTCAAGTTTCCATTCATTCATTCAAGTATCTATTCAAATATTCATTCATCAGTCGTCCATACAGGCCATAAGTCGTTCATTCAGTTGTTCATTCATTCGCTAGTTCTTCCTTCGTTTGCATTCATTCCACTTTAAGAAATCGCGTCACTCTATCAATATTCTATGAATATATTTTAGTGATATGTCACCTTCTTTATAGAGTATAAATTATTTGCGAAAGTACGATTTTTTTTTCACCGTGTGCGTCTAGAAGTTGGCGTAACGCGGGCGGCACGCACTGAGCCGCTAGGCGCGGACAGCGCGATGCGCGACGTGCATCGCCCTCTCGCCATCTCTTATTATGTACCACCGTGCCCCCGCCCCGTTATGTCACAACACACACTCACACACACACACACACACACACGACGAAAGTGAACGTAAATGCGGTGCTAACAAGGCTGGGATGATCCGAGCCGGCAGAGCCCGCGGAGCCTGACGCAGGATAAACAATGGGCGATGTGTTGGCCCACCTGCCCGAGAGAGAGAGAAGAGAGAGAGAGAGAGAGAGAGAGAGAGAGAGAGAGAGAGAGAGAGAGAGAGAGAGAGAGGGCGTGAAGAAGCGATGCGGATCGACGTGACGCGATCTAGGAACCATAACAGGATCGTCCGTTGGCGTATGCCGGACAGGCTGCGGGTGCGAAAGAGGCGTTCCGTTGCGTTTCATCTCTGTCGCTCTCGGCCGCAGTGCCCAGTGTGCCCAGAGTGCCCAGGGGCGGCTGCCCACCACCGGACAGATCTCATCTCTCTTCTGCCCCGCCCGGCCCCGGCAGCGAGCAGGCAACGCTTGTGGGCGACACCTTCGCCTCACAACTGGGCGACCTTCGGCGGGCGTGTCCGTGCGTGCGCGTGCGTGTGCGCGCGCGTGTTTGTAGGTGTAACCTGCGCGGAGCGTGCGAACGAGACGGGCTCTATCCTCCCTCCTCCTCGCACATCCCCCCACGGAAAAAAATGGCTTAGTTACGCCAGCTAAAAGTTAGCTGAGACAGCTGATGTGTTAGCTGGTAGCGGTTTAGCTGACCGCCTCAGTTGTGCCTGCCGTATATTTGGCCACTCTAGGTAAAATCATGTTGGCCGTCGGGGCGAATTTAATAATTTGCTGCGATTGAAAATCTGAGGTTAGCTCTGAGGAAAGAGACGCTTCTGTATCTTAGATTACGCCCTGGCCGTGCCAGCAGACCGCTACCTTACCTGGCCTACTGCGCGTGCAGATGCTTACAGCAGCGAATGCGTTAGCTCTGAGCGCTAATATGGTGTCAAGCGATTTTTCGAAACAGATTGATTCAGGGCATGATATGCGCCCATGTGTTCTCGTGGCTGAGTGTCTCCGAGCCGGATTCTGCATCCAGATGCCTGGGTTCGAATCCCGTGTCATTATTTTTCCGGACGACTTGAATTTATTAGTCTTGAGAGCTAATGCGTTGGCTTCCGTACAAACAAGGTACACTGCCGGAAAAAAGAAAAAAGTTGCTCGCTGTGCGGAGAAAATCTCAGCTTCTACGTCTAAGATTGTAAGCTGAACCGCTACCAGCTAACGTATTAGCTGTCTCAACTAGTCCATTTTTTTCCGTGCCGCACTCCTGCGCCTGCCTCCGTCCCGCCTGCTGCTCCAACAGGGGCGCGTTGTTGTAAACGGCGCACAGAGGCGCCGGGGTGCAACGTTTGAGTCTGAGGAGAGGGGAAGAGAGTAACAGGAAAAGGTAACCGCTGGTTACGTTCTGCCGCCATTTGTGCTTTGATGTGTTTGCGGCGGGCAGGCCAACAACAAAACTTTAAAAAAGCAAAGGATTAAAAAAAATTGCTTGGCCCGGCCACCCATTTAGCTCCTTTGGGACGGAATGCCAAATTGGCCGGAAACAAATTGATGGAAAAGGCTGTCCGGTCCGGGACCACCGAGACCAAGGGGAGCCGCAGCGCCCCCAGAGTAGTGGGGGGGGGGGGGCAGCACCAGGCCCGCACACTGCGCGAGGGACAGACGCAACCCGCCTCGCCCGGCGCCTTGGGCGGGAGAGCATGTTTGAAAATTGCAGATCTGCCGGGGCGGTTATGTCGACTGCTTCCACTTCTCCCCGCACAAAATCAACTTTGGACCGGGCGGTTTACTTTCCTCATCGCCGGATAGGAGGGAATGTTTTAATGCGAAACCTCGAAGAGGGGAATATAAAATTCAGGGTTTGTAAGAGAGGTCAACCCGGTCATTAGTGCTTGATAACCTAACCTTCTTAATATAATTTTCCAAACCCTTTTCTTTCCTTTCCCTTAATTTCAATGTTTGGCGGTTTGTTATTGTTTGTTGTGCTGTCTTGGAAACATATGGATTTCCTGGGCTTAGCAGTGCTGCCAGAAAGGTAGGCAAAAAGTAGCCCAAACACACAGGTGTCAAGATTGTGCCTACCTCCGCCTGCCCCTAGGCAACCCCTTGTCATGTATGTCAATAGTTTGCCTAGTAGGCAGGCGGATGTAGGCATGATATTGACACCTGTGTGTTTGGGCTACTTTTTGCCTACTTTTCTGGGAACACTGGGGCATAGGAAAAACATTTCGAATCAGGCCGCACAAACACACGCACGCGCGCACACACACACCCACAAACACACACACGGCCCTGCTTATTACAGACACCTCGTGGCATAACGCCTGCACAATAACACACCGCACGGCGCCGACATCAAAAGCAATAGCGTGCCGTGGAGTGTGTGGTTTCCAGGGGGCACGGCCGTGCGTCGGTTTAACACACACGCACGCACACACACAGCGCCAATGGCAGTGATCGCACCCATGATTGGTGCCACTGGGGGGCGCTCTACACCCGAGCCCGTCCGATCGCACACCGACGCGGCTGCCATGTGTCTGTGAGGCAACCAAAGATGTGTAGTATTCCGAAATCCCCCCTCCCCCCCCCCCCCACACACACACATCTCCTCATCCCGTCCTGGCTGGAATTTTGTCTGTTTCACCTTCATCATCGATCAGCCGGCGCAGCCGCCGTGGCCACTGGCTGGGTCGTTACGTAGAAATATCGGTTAAAAAAAGAGGTTACCAAATACAGCCCATGGGCCAGCAACAAACTGCCAAACGTTTGAAAATTAAGAAAAAAGAGAGAAAATGGTGGGAAAACGATATTAAGAAGGTTAGGTCATGAAGCATTAATGGCCGGGATGACCTCTCTTACGAAACTGTAAAGGGAAAGAGGATTCGTTCCTTATGCGTTCATCGCTCGGCCTGCTTCGCCGTTGCCGGCCGCTGGGCCGACGAGCAGGAAGTCGGCCACGAAAAATCTCGTGGCCACGAAATCAGCTTTTACCGGATCGACTATACCCATGGCTAGAGGACAAGGCGGCGCAAAACCTAACTAAACGCCGCAAACTAATGCACCGTAGTGTAAGGATTGTAACAATAATTCCCTAAATCGTTTACACCTATCATATACGCTCTTAGGCTTATCTGTAATTTCCTCGACACATCACAGACCAAGTAGTGGATAATGCTCAGAACTCTCCAAGCGCAGAATCAAATATTCTAGACCCCTTCACCAATGTGACAAAAATTCCCCGACCATCTTAACAGTGTGAATAAAATTCCTGAACCCTTTAAACAGTGTGACAATCATTCCCAGACACTCTCAACAGTGTGACAAAAATTCCCAGACCCTCTTAACGATGTGACAAAAATTCCTTGACCCTTTAAACAGTGTGACAAAAATTCCTAGACACTCTGAACAGTGTGACAAAAATTCCTAGACCCTTTTTACAGTGTGACAAAAATTCCTAGACCCTTTTAGCAGTGTGACAAAAAATCCTTGACCCTTTTAACAGTGTGACAAAAATTCCTAGACCCTTTTCACAGTGTGACAAAAATTCCTAGACCCTTTTAACAGTGTGACAAAAATTCCAAGACCGTTTTAACAGTGTGACAAAAATTCCCAGACCCTCTTAACAGTGTGACAAAAATTCCTAGACCCTTTAACAGTGTGACAAAAATTCCTAGACCCTCTTAATGATGTGACAAAAATTCCTAGACCCTTTTAACAGTGTGACAAAAATTCCTAGACCCTTCACCAATGTGACAAAAATTCCCCGACCATCTTAACAGTGTGAATAAAATTCCTATACCCTTTAAACAGTGTGACAATCATTCCCAGACACTCTCAACAGTGTGACAAAAATTCCCAGACCCTCTTAACGATGTGACAAAAATTCCTTGACCCTTTAAACAGTGTGACAAAAATTCCTAGACCCTTTTAGCAGTGTGACAAAAATTCCTAGACCCTTTTTACTGTGTGACAAAAGTTCCTAGGCCCTTTTAGCAGTGTGACAAAAATTCCTTGACCCTTTTAACAGTGTGACAAAAATTCCTAGACCCTTTTCACAGTGTGACAAAAATTCCTAGGCCCTTTTAGCATTGTGACAAAAATTCCTAGACACTCTGAACAGTGTGACAAAAATTCCTAGACCCTTTTAGCAGTGTGACAAAAATTCCTAGAAACTCTGAACAGTGTGACAAAAATTCCTAGACACTTTTAACAGTGTGACAAAAATTCTTAAACCCTTTTAGCAGTGTGACAAAAATTCCTAGACCATCCTAACAGTGTGACAAAAATTCCTAGACCCTTTTAGCAGTGTGACAAAAATTCCTTGACCCTTTTAACAGTGTGACAAAAATTCCTAGACCCTTTTAGCAGTGTGACAAAAATTCCTAGAGACTCTGAACAGTGTGACAAATTCCTAGAGCCTTTTAGCAGTGTGACAAAAATTCCTAGAGACTCTGAACAGTGTGACAAATTCCTAGACCCTTTTAGCAGTGTGACAAAAATTCTTAAACCCTTTTAGCAGTGTGACAAAAATTCCTAGACCCTTTTCACAGTGTGACAAAAATTCCTAGACCCTTTTAGCAGTGTGACAAAAATTCCTTGACCATCCTAACAGTGTGACAAAAATTCCTAGACCCTTTTAGCAGTGTGACAAAAATACCTTGACCCTTTTAACAGTGTGACAAAAATTCCTAGACCCTTTTAGCAGTGTGACAAAAATTCCTAGACCCTCCTAACAGTGTGACAAAAATTCCTAGACCCTTTTAGCAGTTCGAAAAAAATTCCTTGACCCTTTTAACAGTGTGACAAAAATTCCTAGACCCTTTTAGCAGTGTGACAAAAATTCCTTGACCCTTTTCGCAGTGTGACAAAAATTTCTAGAAACTCTAAACATTGTGACAAAAATTCCCAGACCCTTTTAGCATTGTCACAAAAATTTCTAGACACTCTGAACAGTGTGACAAAAATTCCTAGACCCTTTTAGCAGTGTGACAAAAATTCCTAGACACTCTAAACAGTATGACAAAAATTCCTAGACCCTTTTTACAGTGTGACAAAAATTCCTAGACCCTTTTGGCAGTGTGACAAAAATTCCTTGACCCTCTTAACGTTGTGACAAAAATTCCTAGACCCTTTTAGCAGTGTGACAAAAATTCCTGGACACTCTGAACAGTGTGACAAAAATTCCTAGACCCTTTTAACAGTGACAAAAATTCCTAGACCCTTTTCACAGTGTGACAAAATTTCCTACACCCTTTTCACAGTGTGACAAAAATTCCAAGACCCTCTTAACGTTGTGACAAAAATTCCTAGACACTCTGAACAGTGTGACAAAAATTCCTAGACCCTTTTAGCAGTGTGACAAAAATTCCTAGAAACTCTGAACAGTGTGACAAAAATTCCTAGACCCTTTTGACAGTGTGACAAAAATTCTTAAACCCTTTTAGCAGTGTGACAAAAATTCCTAGACCATCCTAACAGTGTGACGAAAATTCCTAGACCCTTTTAGCAGTGTGACAAAAATTCCTTGACCCTTTTAACAGTGTGACAAAAATTCCTAGACCCTTTTAGCAGTGTGACAAAAATTCCTAGAGACTCTGAACAGTGTGACAAATTCCTAGACCCTTTTAGCAGTGTGACAAAAATTCATAGAGACTCTGAACAGTGTGACAAATTCCTAGACCCTTTTAGCAGTGTGACAAAAATTCCTAGACCCTTTTTACAGTGTGACAAAAATTCCTAGACCCTTTTAGCCGTGTGACAAAAATTCCCAGACCCTCTTAACACTGTGATAAAAATTCCTAGACCCTCTTAACGTTGTGACAAAAATTCCTAGACCCTTTTAACAGTGTGACAAAAATTCCAAGACCCTTTTGGCAGTATGACAAAAATTCCTTGACCCTCTTAACGTTGTGAAAAAAATTCCTAGACCCTTTTAGCAGTGTGACGAAAATTCCTAGACACTCTGAACAGTGTGACATAAATTCCTAGACCCTTTTAACAGTGACAAAAATTCCTAGACCCTTTTCACAGTGTGACAAAATTTCCTAGACCCTTTTAGCAGTGTGACAAAAATTCTTAGACCCTCTTAACGATGTGACAAAAATTCCTAGACCCTTTTCGCAGTGTGACAAAATTTCCTAGACCCTTTTAGCAGTGTGACAAAAATTCTCAGACCCTCTTAACGATGTGACAAAAATTCCTAGACCCTTTTAGCAGTGTGACAAAAATTCTCAGACCCTCTTAACGATGTGACAAAAATTCCTAGACCCTTTTCGCAGTGTGACAAAAATTCCTAGACCCTTTTAGCAGTGTGACAAAAATTCCTAGACTCTTCACCAATGTGACAAAAATTCCCCGACCATCTTAACAGTGTGAATAAAATTCCTATACCCTTTAAACAGTGTGACAATCATTCCCAGACACTCTCAACAGTGTGACAAAAATTCCCAGACCCTCTTAACGATGTGACAAAAATTCCTTGACCCTTTAAACAGTGTGACAAAAATTCCTAGACCCTTTTAGCAGTGTGACAAAAATTCCTTGACCCTTTTCGCAGTGTGACAAAAATTTCTAGAAACTCTAAACATTGTGACAAAAATTCCCAGACCCTTTTAGCATTGTGACAAAAATTCCTAGACACTCTGAACAGTGTGACAAAAATTCCTAGACCCTTTTAGCAGTGTGACAAAAATTCCTAGACACTCTGAACAGTATGACAAAAATTCCTAGACCGTTTTAACAGTGTGACAAAAATTCCTAGACCGTTTTAACAGTGTGACAAAAATTCCCAGACCCTCTAAACAGTGTGACAAAAATTCCATTACCCTTGAACAATGTGATTAAAGCAATTTTCAAGACTTAGTCTTTTCTGGTATTTATTGAGAAGACGGCATTTTCTTGTTTTATTTTTTGTTTTATTGCATTTGTAGAAAGTATCGTTTTACATTTAACTTGTTTTCTGCAATTTACAATTTTTAGCTATGTTTGTTGCTGCAGTAATTTTCCATTCAGCTGGCACAGCTTGCACTGAAATGTGTACTCGCTGGAACGAATTTCTTGAGGTTTTAGTTTTAAATATTTGAGGCATGGCCACATATGAACCCAATGTTTACAGGTGTTACATTGGACCATTTCTTGTAATGACATCTTCGTGCGGCATTTTTTGAACTCATCAAGACCACAAGAAATGCATAGATGTCACAACGTTAAGAGGGTCTAGGAATTTTTATCACAGTGCTAAGAGGGTCTGGGAATTTTTGTCACACGGCTAAAAGGGTCTAGGAATTTTTGTCACACTGTAAAAAGGGTCTAGGAATTTTTGTCACACTGTTCAGAGTGTCTAGGAATTTTTGTCACACTGCTAAAAGGGTCTAGGAATTTTTGTCACACTGTTCAGAGTCTCTAGGAATTTTTGTCACACTGCTAAAAGGGTCTGGGAATTTTTGTCACAATGTTCAGAGTTTCTAGAAATTTTTGTCACACTGCTAAAAGGGTCTAGGAATCTGTCACACTGTTCAGAGTCGCTAGGAATTTTTGTCACACTGTTCAGAGTCTCTAGGAATTTTTGTCACACTGCTAAAAGGGTCTAGGAATTTTTGTCACACTGTTCAGAGTCTCTAGGAATTTTTGTCACACTGTAAAAAGGGTCAAGGAATTTTTGTCACAACGTTAAGAGGGTCTAGGAATTTTTGTCACAGTGTTAAGAGGGTCTGGGAATTTTTTTCACACTGCTAAAAGGGTCCAGGAATTTTTGTCACACTGTTAAAAGGGTCTAGGAATTTTTGTCACACTGCTAAAAGGGTCTCTAGGAATTTTTGTCACACTGTTAGGAGGGTCTAGGAATTTTTGTCACACTGCTAAAAGGGTCTAGGAATTTTTGTCACACTGTTCAGAGTCTCTAGGAATTTTTGTCACCTAAAAGGGTCTGGGAATTTTTGTCACAATGTTCAGAGTTTCTAGAAATTTTTGTCACACTGCTAAAAGGGTCTAGGAATCTGTCACACTGTTCAGAGTCTCTAGGAATTTTTGTCACACTGTTAAAAGGGTCAAGGAATTTTTGTCACACTGCTAAAAGGGTCTAGGAATTTTTGTCACACTGTTAGGATGGTCAAGGAGTTTTTGTCACACTGCTAAATGGGTCTAGGAATTTTTGTCACACTGTTCAGAGTGTCTAGGAATTTTTGACACACTGCTAAAAGGGTCTAGGAATTTTTGTCACACTCTAAAAAGGGTCTAGGAATTTTTGTCACACTGCTAAAAGGGTCTAGGAATTTTTGTCACACTGTTAGGAGGGTCTAGGAATTTTTGTCGCACTGCTAAAAGGGTCTAGGAATTTTTGTCACACTGTTAGGATGGTCAAAGAATTTTTGTCACACTGTTCAGAGTGTCTAGGAATTTTTGTCACACTGTTCAGAGTGTCTAGGAATTTTTGTCACACTGCTTAAAGGGTCTAGGAATTTTTGTCACACTGTAAAAAGGGTCTAGGAATTTTTGTCACACTGCTAAAAGGGTCTAGGAATTTTTGTCACACTGCTAAAAGGGTCTAGGAATTTTTGTCACACTGTTAGGAGGGTCTAGGAATTTTTGTCACACTGCTAAAAGGGTCTGGGAATTTTTGTCACAATGTTCAGAGTTTCTAGAAATTTTTGTCACACTGCTAAAAGGGTCAAGGAATTTTTGATACACTGCTAAAAGGGTCTAGGAATTTTTGTCGCACTGTTAAAAGGGTCAAGGAATTTTTGTCACACTGCTAAAAGGGTCAAGGAATTTTTGTCACAATGTTCAGAGTGTCTAGAAATTTTTGTCACACTGCTAAAAGGGTCTAGAAATTTTTGTCACACTGTTAAAAGGGTCAAGGAATTTTTGTCACACTGCTAAAAGGGCCTAGGAACTTTTGTCACACTGTAAAAAGGGTCTAGGAATTTTTGTCACACTGCTAAAAGGGTCTAGGAATTTTTGTCGCACTGTTAAAAGGGTCAAGGAATTTTTGTCACACTGCTAAAAGGGTCAAGGAATTTTTGTCACAATGTTCAGAGTGTCTAGAAATTTTTGTCACACTGCTAAAAGGGTCTAGAAATTTTTGTCACACTGTTAAAAGGGTCAAGGAATTTTTGTCACACTGCTAAAAGGGCCTAGGAACTTTTGTCACACTGTAAAAAGGGTCTAGGAATTTTTGTCACACTGCTAAAAGGGTCTAGGAATTTTTGTCACACTGTTAAAAGGGTCTAGGAATTTTTGTCACACTGCTAAAAGGGTCTAGGAATTTTTGTCACACTGCTAAAAGGGCCTAGGATCTTTTGTCACACTGTAAAAAGGGTCTAGGAATTTTTGTCACACTGCTAAAAGGGTCAAGGAATTTTTGTCACAATGTTCAGAGTGTCTAGAAATTTTTGTCACACTGCTAAAAGGGTCTAGAAATTTTTTTCACACTGTTAAAAGGGTCAAGGAATTTTTGTCACACTGCTAAAAGGGCCTAGGAACTTTTGTCACACTGTAAAAAGGGTCTAGGAATTTTTGTCACACTGCTAAAAGGGTCAAGGAATTTTTGTCACAATGTTCAGAGTGTCTAGAAATTTTTGTCACACTGCTAAAAGGGTCTAGAAATTTTTTTCACACTGTTAAAAGGGTCAAGGAATTTTTGTCACACTGCTAAAAGGGCCTAGGAACTTTTGTCACACTGTAAAAAGGGTCTAGGAATTTTTGTCACACTGCTAAAAGGGTCTAGGAATTTTTGTCACACTGTTCAGAGTGTCTAGGAATTTTTGTCACACTGCTAAAAGGGTCTGGGAATTTTTGTCACAATGTTCAGAGTTTCTAGAAATTTTTGTCTTACTGCTAAAAGGGGCAAGGAATTTTTGTCACACTGCTAAAAGGGTCTAGGAATTTTTGTCACACTGTTAAAAGGGTCAAGGAATTTTTGTCACACTGCTAAAAGGGTCAAGGAATTTTTGTCACAATGTTACAAGGGTCTAGGAATTTTTGTCACAACGTTAAGAGGGTCTAGGAATTTTTGTCACAGTGTTAAGAGGGTCTGGGAATTTTTGTTACACGGCTAAAAGGGTCTAGGAATTTTTGTCACACTGTTCAGAGTGTCTAGGAATTTTTGTCACACTGCTTAAAGGGCCTAGGAATTTTTGTCACACTGTTAGGAGGGTCTAGGAATTTTTGTCACACTGCTAAAAGGGTCTAGGAATTTTTGTCACACTGTTTAAAGGGTCAAGGAATTTTTGTCACATCGTTAAGAGGGTCTGGGAATTTTTGTCACACTGTTGAGAGTGTCTGGGAATGATTGTCACACTGTTTAAAGGGTATAGGAATTTTATTCACACTGTTAAGATGGTCGGGGATTTTTTGTCACATTGGTGAAGAGTCTTGGAATTTTTGTCACACTGTTAAAAGGGTCTAGGAATTTTTGTCACATCATTAAGCAGGTCTAGGAATTTTTGTCACACTGTTAAAGGGTCTAGGAATTTTTGTCACACTGTCAAGAGGGTCTGGGAATTTTTGTCACACTGTTAAAACGGTCTTGGAATTTTTGTCACACTGTTAAAAGGGTCTAGGAATTTTTGTCACACTGTGAAAAGGGTCTAGGAATTTTCGTCACACTGATAAAAGGGTCAAGGATTTTTTGTCACACTGCTAAAAGGGTCTAGGAATTTTTGTCACACTGTTGAGAGTGTTGGGAATGATTGTCACACTGTTTAAAGGTCTAGGAATTTTTGTCACACTGGTCTAGGAATTTTTGTCACACTGTTCAGAGTGTCTAGGAATTTTTGTCACACTGTTTAAAGGGTCAAGGAATTTTTGTCACATCGTTAAGAGGGTCTGGGAATTTTTGTCACACTGTTGAGAGTGTCTGGGAATGATTGTCACACTGTTTAAAGGGTTTAGGAATTTTATTCACACTGTTAAGATGGTCGGGGAATTTTTGTTACATTGGTGAAGGGGTCTAGAATATTTGATTCTGCGCTTGGAGAGTTCTGAGCATTATCCACTACTTGGTCTGTGATGTGTCGAGGAAATTACAGATAAGCCTAAGAGCGTATATGATAGGTGTAAACGATTTAGGGAATTTTTGTTACAATCCTTACACTACGGTGCATTAGTTTGCGTCGTTTAGTTAGGTTTTGCGCCGCCTTGTCCTCTAGCCATGGGTATAGTCGATCCGGTAAAAGCTGATTTCGTGGCCACGAGATTTTTCGTGGCCGACTTCCTGCTCGTCTGGGCCGTCGCCGCACACCGACCAGCGCGACCTCTCTGCTCACCTCGCTTACTCCTCAGGTCTGGGTCCGGGGCTGCCGGGACAGCGGCCGGGGCAGCGGCAGAGGGCGCCACGCCCGCGTCGAGGCATCGGGTCGCCTGCAGCAGAAAGAAACCGGCGGATCCGTATGAGAAATCGTTCTACGCATGCGGAATCGAGAAAGAGGATGGCGGGGGGAGATTGCAGTGTGCCAAGTGATAGAGAGGGGGGGGGGGAGAGAAAGGGAAAGAGGGAGAGCTTCACTCCTCCTCTGCTTCTCCTCCATCCGCAAAGGAAGCACAAGGCGGACCGCTCAGTCCAGGGAGGCAATTGCCGCACACGTCCATCCTCTATTAAATCGTCGCTGTCACCTGGACACACACACACACACACACTCACATACACACACACACACACTCACATACACACACACACACACAACCGCGGTCCAGCATCAGCAGCGGCCGCCGCGCGTCCCGTTACGCCGTTAAGGCCGTTTCCGAAGCCGTTAGCCGTTCTCGTGCGACCGACGACGCATCTGCCTGCCCTGCCGGAGGTGTGAACCTCACTCGGCGCCGGGCACGCAAGCACCGGCCGCACGCCACGCGCCCCACGACACTGGACGGCCGTGCCAGCCGTGCCCGTTAGCGCCTCCTGACGGCCGCAGGGGCAGGCGGGGGCAGGCGGGGGCAGGGGTCTCACGGCCCGAGAGGGAGGGTCCACAGCGGCGGGAGCACGGACAAAATCGCAAAATAAAGTCGGATTGCTACAAACTTCAAAATCGGCACACTCACAGAAAGTGCCCCATTTGTCCAAATTGGTCATAAAACTAAGTTCGCAATTTATTTAAAAATAAAAAAAAACAACTTGCCAGGTTGTCCGCGAATTCCGTAGGAAAGGATTCTTCCGAATATTATCGGTACGCAATCGTCCTTGCGCGTGAGTATTTTCTTTGCCGTTTTTTTTTGTGGTTGACGCGGTGACCAAGGAGGCGCCCCATGTGCCTAATAGCAGCTGTCCTCCACTGCCGGTGTCGACACCGCCGCCGGTGCCTTCGGGGCCTCCGGCGCGTCGGTCCTGACGGCACAGGCCGGCACGGGCCGCGCACTGCGTGCCCCCGCTGCGACGCTGTGCCCGCCGCCACAGGCCGCAGGCCGCAGGCCGCGCTGTCCGCTGAACGATGAGTCACCCCCGTGGCTCTTAGAACGTAACGAAGTGTCCGAAGCGGCCGCCCCTGCCAGTGCGGGCCTGGCGGGGCCTGGCAGGGCTGGCTCTGCGGGCCTTGGCTTATGGCTGCTTGCATCACGGCGGCGGACCGAACCGACACCACCACCACCTCAACGAGACGCAATTTTCATCGTTCCTTTTTTATCTCGCGTAAAACACAGGTACACAGCTCTGACCAAGTGATTTATATTCGGTTTACAGTTCTCTGGAGGAAAACTAACCAAGGAATTTTCTCCGTAAATCTTAGCAGCGTTTTGCTTGAAACGGTAACGCGACCAGAACAAGTCCTATTGACCATCGTGGAACAAATTCAACTTCTTCGGCGCCAAATGCAGATACCCTTTCTGGCACTGATAACTGAGGCTGAGTAGTGATGATAAGTTCATACTTCAGGTTACTGTGCTCTGTACTAAAACCATAACGTTGCGCTCTGCTGTCATACTTCCACCCTGCTACTTGTAATCGGGGCAGCATTAAAATTTGAAAACTAAAAAGCATAAAGAAAAGGCTAATTGAATTTCGTATATTGGTCCACTCTTAGGTCCAGTCCGCGCCGCGTCCTTGCGGGGGCGCTCCGTGGCGTGGGCAGCCAGGCGAGCCGGCCAGAGGCGGTCAGAGGCGGTCAGAGGCGCCGCGACGCGACGAGGAATGCCTATTTGACAGCCGAAAAATGGAATGGTTCATTGGGCGGGAGCGGGATTTAGGAGGGAGGGGCAAAGGGGCGTGGGCGCCGCCGCAGCCGCCGGTCCACTCCGTCCGCCCCGCGCGCGGAATTTGGGAATCGCTTCATCATTTTTCATTAGATCCGATCGCCTCTCTGTTGGCTTTGGCGGCGCGGCCATAGGCACTGCTACGTCGGAGGGTGGCGACGGCGAAACCCACAGACGCGGCGACACCCGCTCCCAGTGCACGGTGGGAATCACGACAGATGGCAGCTCTTATAGCAGTTTAAGGTAGAGAGAGAGAGAGAGAGAGAGAGAGAGAGAGAGAGAGAGAGAGAGAGAGGAGGGAGAGGGGGAGGGGGAAATGCAGAGGGCGGAGAAAAATTCAGGGAAGGGGGGGGGGAGGGAGCAGCTGGACTGAAAGAAGTGAAGTGTGTGGCACTGGTAATTTAGGAATGTGACATCGCGCTCAAACGAATGTGAAAAGTGTCATATACCTTTGAGTGTTGTGTCACATTCGTTTAAATGTGATGTCACATTCGTTTGCATGTGACTGGTAAGAAGGGCGCCCGAGTTTTCGGAAGGATTATACATAAGGAGGGTGTATGGAACTTGCTCCGACCAGCCGCTTCACACCCTGCTTGTTGTGCAGCGGTCGGCAGCGGCCGGCGGGCGGGGTGAACGCGCCCTGAGCTTCCCTTGCGGCCCGTGGCCTGCGGGCGGCCGGGCAGCCGGGCAGCCGGGCAGCTGGACGGCACGGGACCGGCGGGTGCCGACGCGGCTCGCTGGCTGGGTGAGGGCCGCGGCCGCCGCCAAGCGTGGCGCGTGCGCGTGCGCGGCGCGTGCGGGGAATAAAGGAGCAGAACCGAGAAACGAACCGCACGTTACGAAGGCGCAAAACCTTTGCTTTTGCATATTTTTCCAAAGAAATGTAAGTAAAGCAGCAATCAGGAGAGAGAGAGAGAAAGGGGCGGGAGGCAAGGGCACAACACGAACACACACACAGACACACCCACACACTTTCTGTTCCGCTGTTGGAGGGGAAAGGAGGAAAAGAAATAATGTGAATTTCTGTTTGGCGCGCGACAGCGAAGGCGGCGGCGGGGCTTTGGGCGGATTAATGACGATCCGGCAGCAGCGGGCACGTCGTCTTTACTCGCCACCGCCGCACGTTTTCCTTCCGCCTTCGGGCGAACGATACAGACAGAGAGACAGAAGAGAGACAGAGAGACAGAGAGGGAGAGAGAGGGGGGGGGGTAGACAGACAGACAGTGAGGCAGCCCAGCTGCAAAACCCGGAATCACCCGGTCGGGTTTTTCAGCTGGGAGGGACGTGGGCGTTTGCCGTTTGCGGTACCGTCCGGAAATAAATCGGCTCACGCAAACAGGGCACGTGCTGGAATGCGGAGCGCACCGCGAGCCGTCAGCCTCTCCCTTCTTCATCTTCGACACCCAAAACATTTTTTTGCGACGTGGGGCGGGGAGGAAGGGGGTACAACGGCGATTAGTACAGTGAAGGGAACGCCGCCGAAGCGGAACGCCTGCTGTGGCCGGGGTAGGCCAGCCCGCCGGACACGCGTGCGTGCAGAGCCGCCCTGTTGCCTACCCCGCAGGCGCCCCGCAGCGGCGGCGGCCGGCGGCCTGGCTACGCTGGACCTCACACGCGGCGCGGCCATCGCATCGCCACGTCAAAATGTGTAACGACCGAGGCGCGCGCGGCGGAACACCAACGCCGGGGGCCGCGGGGGCCGGGCCGCGGATGACCCACAATATCATACCATCCTCACATGCTTCTCACCCACGGCGGCTCACGGCTGCACTGGAAACGGCTGAGCGCAGCGGAATGCCGCGCGGGGAACGGACACCGGCATGAAGGCTGCTCCCGAAAGGGCCGCGGCCCGTCGCTCTGTCTCTCTCGCACCCCTAACAAAGGGGAACGCTCCCCACGAGCGCGACAGAGACCGATAGCGATGAAACGTATCGTCTCTTCGGAACGAGCCGCGCAGCAGCCCGGCCGCGCGGTGCCGGTCCACGGGCCGCCCGGCCGACGCCGCCCCCGACGCTCCAGGCCGCAGACACGCGCCGCCGCGTGCCGCGCGCCGAGCATCTTGCACAATAACGGGAAAGGGACGATGAGCATATTCATAGGCGGCCGTTATCTCTGAGGCTGATAAGCCCGCACACGCACGCGCCGGGCGCACGGCCAGCGGCCCCAGCGGGCTCAGTCCGAACGCTGTGTGTTCTCGGACCTCTCTGTCGCACTCTTATGGCTGAGAGATCTGTGGCTACTGCGGGGGGTGCCCGTGTGCGCCGCGGCAGAGCCACTCTGGCGAGGAGAGGCCCGCGGCAGGGACTGAGCGAAGTACAGCACACCCAGGAAAATGAATTCTTGATTCTCAAATTGCACTATACTTAGTTTTCGCAAGTAAATTTCACTGATATCAAGTAAATTTTACTTGCGTCAAGTAAATTTTACTTGGCTAAACCAAGTATCAGTAACCTTTTTGCGTGGCACTACCAGTGTTTCGCCCCCCCCCCCCCCACTCCTCTAGAGGCGCTAGACGCCGTCGGCGGCCACGACTTTCACTGCTGTCACCCTGCGAGCCGCGGCTCGGAGCGAAGAGAAATAGATATGGACGTGACACACGGGAGCCGCGATGGCAGCGCGGTGAGGGGCGGGCGAGGAAGGGGCGAGGCGAAGGGGGGGGGGGATTCGCACTGCCACCGCAAGTAATTTTCCGTGAAATTTTTGCATAGCTTATAGGGCGCGGCGCGGCCGGGAGGGAGAGAGGTTGATGCGACGGCAGCTGAGCCGAGCGAAGCCGGGGCCAGCTGGGGTCAGCTGGGCGCAGATGGGGGCAGCTAGCGGGGCCAGAGCGGGCCGCGCCGGGCCGGGGTCGCACAGGATCACTGGGCGTAACGAGCTCTTACGTTCCCGCCGCGTGGCTGCGCCGCTCCAGCCGAACCGTCAAACAGCTTTTAGAACCGAACTGACCCGACACGACCCCGGGACGCCAGCGCAGTAGCCAAAATGCCTGCGCAACACGCGTGCGATGCGGCGTGCGCGTCATCTCTCCGTCTCTCTCCCTCTCTATCTCTCTCTTTATCTCCCCCCCCCCCCCTCCCAGGTTCGTCCTGTCCATACGTGTGGAACGCCTAGCTAGAGTCTGTGTGTGTGATAGAGTTAGGAGAGAGAGTGTGTGAGAGAGGGAGATAGAGAGAGCAGGTTGACCCGGCGCACATAACACCCTGCAAGCGACAGAGCGCGGTGTCCGTGCTGGACAGGCTGGACAGGCAGGAGTCCAGCGGGGTCCCGGCCCGGGGCCTCGTCAGACGCGAGGACGACGACGACGCCCCTTCCGTGCCCCGCGCCCCGCTGCTGTGAGCCAGGCTCGGGCCGGCGGCAGGTGCGCTGTGCGCTGCTGCAGCAGCTGGCGCACGGCACGTACGGCCTGCGCGGCCGCTCGCATAGCACACACACACACACACTACGCCGCCAGTTTATGCGCGCGGAGCCGGAGGCGGCCGGATCCGTACCGCACCGTGCCGCCTGTATGCACAGAGGAAAGCGGCCGCGGAGGAGAGCCCTCTCCACTGGCGTGCCGAGCAGAGGGGGCAGGGGGCTCCCCGCTGCGGCAGGGAAAATAAAAGCCAGCAGGAAAATGTAGTCGCCGAAAACGAGAACGTTTGTAGCGATTTGCACGCTCGGCACAGCAGCGCAGCCCGATAGGAGGAGGCGTGGCACGGCGCGTGTGTGGCGGCGGGGGCCGGGAGTAGCGCCCCGCCGCCGCTGTCGGGTCCGTCCGCGTTCGCGCCGCCGCGGGCGCCGTCTGGCCTTATTTCGGCACTTCGATGTCGTTTCCTTGTTCCTCCCCGCCCGGCCGGGCCGCCGGCCGCCGCGCTGCAAAAAGCCCCGGCCAGCGCCGCTGCCGGCCGCCGCCGTGTCTAGTTTCACGCGTTTCACGCTTTCGCCCGGAGGCCTTGCCGCGAGCCCCGGCGGGCCGGAGGCTTGTCCGGCCGCAGGCTTGTGCGGCCGCAGGCTTGTGCCAAACATAACTGAGATACAACTCGTAGTATAATTATGGGACGAATGGTATCTCGCATGTTATAATTCGTCCTACCTTAACGTTATAAATTGTTACAATGTCGTGTTTTGATTAAAAACGTAACATTTGAGACGAATATGTGCCGTGGACATTAAGAGTCCGCTCGGACTTTTGGGGTGGCGAATGAAGAGCGGCACGGAATAGCATGGACGCGGCGCGGCCTGCACGGTCTGCACAGAGCGGCGCCGGCCGCCGGGTCTCGATCATCGAGACTCGATGCGTAATGCCGCCATGCAAATTACCGGCGGGTTGTCTATACAGCAGTAATGACTGCGAGTGCGCGGCCGGCTGCCTGCCTGCCTGCCCGCCTGGCTACCACCCAGCCAGCCAGCCAGCCAGCCTGCCAGGCCCACGCGTGGACGGCCCGCCTCCCTCAGCACTAGGCATGCGGGGCATAGCATAGCAGCACTTCGGCGTGTGTGACAAGGAGAGGCGACGTGCCAGATTGCTTGTCGGCGATTGCGTCGTGTGAGCGCGCGCCAGACTTGCAGGTGGTAAACGCTCCCGGCACACACACACACACACACGCGCTCTGCAAAGACCCCGTCTCGTCCCGCAGCTTCCAGTAGCGGCAGCAACGCAGCAACATCCCACGCATTCGGGAAATCGTAAATCCCCCACATAGAAGAACAACCCAGAATGAAATAAAAAAATAAAAAGAACGAACAGGTGAAGAAAAAACTATGCGAGTGTGTGTGTGTAAGCGTGTGTGTACACACGCACGCGCCCGCGCATTCTATAAAGCGCACCAAATAGGCGTAACAAGCTCGCGAAATGTGTAGGATTGTGATAATGAAGGAGCCGGCAGCGGCGGCAGCGGCGGCAGCGGCGGAGCGGGCCGGAGGACAGCGAGGCGACGGCCTTCGCCGCGCCGCCGCCGCTGCTTTATTCGAGACGTGGCGCGAGTCCAGCGGCGAGGCGCGCGTACTTCGATTTATCGATTATATCGATGCATCGACGGCGGAGCGCTTGGTCGTCGTGCGTGTTGCCCGTTGGAGGCGATCACGCGGCCCGTTACGGAATGGTGTGCCGGTGTGCCGCGGGAGTACTAAGGGGAGTGCCGCGCGGACTACAGGGGGTACTGCGGGGAGTACCGCGGGTACTAAGGAAGTAATAAGGAGAGTACAAAGGAGAGTACAAAGGGGAGTACAAAGGAGAGTACAAAGGAAGTACAAAGGAGAGTACAAAGGAAGTACAAAGGAGAGTACAAAGGAAGCACAAAGGAGAATACATCGGAGAGTACAAAGGGGAGAGACACGAGGAGGACCACGGCGAGGACCACGGGGATTAACATGGGTACGTGGTGGTAAGCACTCAAAGTGTCAATATGGGACAGTTTTGTCCAGTGAAATTGCTATATTTTTAAGCAAAACACGAAATTGGGACAGTGTGGAATGTAAAAGCGGGGCAAGTTGTCACATGCGAAATACAATTGGTCTCATAATTATGCTACAAATTGTATCTCAGTTATGTTTTGCGTAAAAGCGAGACATTTTATGTGACAAAATCGTCCCTTGAGGAGCACCACGGGTTGTGCTACCGGCTACTGGACACGAGGACTTAGACTCACCTGGGTGAGGGGACAAGGCAGTGGCAGGCCGGATGAGATCCTGATGCAAAGTCCGCCTGTGAGAGAGACAAAAAAGAGGAGAGAGAGGGCATGAGAGAATGCACGTCATCGCCATACCCGGTACGGAGCACGTACAGGGCAAGACCAACACACGGCAGCAACACGGGGGGAATCTGAGTGATTACGGCGAGAGATCCTCCGAGAGCTCCTTTACGATTCCGTGCAGTTATTCCGCACTAACCTCCCCCTCCCGAGCTAATTACTGATTGCATTACTGTTCTTCTTATTGCCCCCGCAGCGCCTCCCACTTCCTCCCGCCCCCCCCCCCCCCCCCCCCATTTCCCTTCCGAATAAATTTCAATATTTTAGCGTCGATCAATATCAATCCGATGCGGCTCGGCCGCGCTGCCAGGTGCCAAGCACTTGCGTCCCGTTCCCGGTAATTAATAATTGTTCCCTGCAAAAAAAAAATGGTAGAAAGAACACGAGAAGGAGAATAAGAAGAATTGCGGGACGGCCAAGGATTAGAGAACTTATCCAAGTCGGAATGAGCGTGTTCCCGGATGATAAAACCGGCCGCCAGATCAGAGGCAGGTGGGCAGGTGGCGGACCGCGGCAAGTGCCCCGCAGAGTACTCAGCTTAGAGGAGAGTACTCTGCTTGTACGAGAGTACTCTGTTACAGGGAGAATAATCAGCGAAGGAGATCGATCAGCTGAGGAAGGAGCACTCTTGCTCATGAGAGCATACTCAGCTAAGGAGAGAGAAATCAGCTCAGGATTTTCAGCTCAGGGGAAGCTCAGGGTGGAGTACAGGAGAGAGTACGAAGAGTACAGTTCAGGGGAGAGAACGTCGGGGGAGAGGGGCGTAGGAAGGTGTGCCCAAGGTGTGTTCATGTCCTCGGCAGACCACAACGTCCACCGCTGCACCGCTCGCTCGGCTGCCAGCTGCCGCCTGCTCGGCTCCGACTCAGCTCCGAGGGAGGGACGCCGGCAGACGCCTCCAGCAGACGACCGCAGCCCGGCGTCGCGTGTCTCATCGCTCTGGTTCATCGACCTTCCGGACTCCGCGTCGGCCATCGGCAAACCGTCCGCAGCAGCCATCGGCTCGGCGACGCCTGCCCCGCTCTGCCGGCTGAAGGGAAAGGTACGAGAGAAAGAGAGAGAGAGGCAGACAGACAGAGAGAGCGGGAGAGAGACGGGCACGGCACATATGAATGTGGTGCCACACGCGTAAATCAGCGGGCCGTCCTCATCACAATCAGGTCCTCGTCATTATGCCCTCCCCTCCCACTCCACCGCCGGCTGTGTCCAACCCTTCCATTCAAAATGCCGCCTCTCTCCCTCTCTGCCTCTCTCTATCCCACTCTCCCTCTCTCCCCCCTTCTCCCTCTCTCTCTCCCTCCGTAGCGCACGTCAGATCGATCTATCTCCAGCGCCGATGCATCCATCACCAGACACCTCACAACAGAGCCCTGCTGGTCCGGCCGCGGCGTGATTCACTCACTCCGTCTCGCTCCCTCCCGCCCGAGATCATTCACGCCGCAGCCACGGCCCGATGGGTGCGACAAGGATGTCGGCAGTGCGGGCGCGCGATCAAGCGAAAGAGAGAGAGACAGAGAGAGAAAGAGAGAGAAAGAGGTGGGGAAGGAGGGGGGCGGATTCGGTGCGGAGGCTGCGCTGGCGAGGAATGCGCACTCGTGGCGGGAGGGCGTCTTTCATGGCGCTTCCGGTCCCACCAAGGCGGGCGGGGCGTGGCTGGGCGTGGCGGGGTGTGGCGGGGCGGGGCGGGCACCGCGCTCAGGGGCTCTGTCCGGCACCGGCCCGCCACACCGCACCACACAGTCAGGGCCACCCGCACAGCGTGCGCCGCGGGATTGCCTACCTGCGATAACGCAGGCACCCCTGAGAGTGAGGCGCCGGCACCAGTGGTGCCGCTGTAGTCCGGTCAAATAACAAGACCGGCCAGGGCAGAGGCCACCACGCAGTGCTCTGCAGAGCCGTGCCCCCCGCGAAGCGCAGCCCAGCCCGGCACTAGTTAGCCGCTACCGGCCCGGCGGCGGCAGCCCCGCCCGACGCCGGCCGGTACCGTAAATTGTGGCTAACAAGCAAGCCGCGCTTGTTGCTTGTTCGGAGAGCGCTGCCGCCGCCACTGCCGCCACCACAGCGACTGCTACTGCTGCTGCTGCCGCCGGCCAGCAGCGCTGTTCGAGTTTCGCGCCAAATATCATCGTGGCCGTGTTTCCGGCCGCAGCAGGCACAGGGGACTTCGCGGACTCCGCTAATAGGCTCGGAGTACCGTGCTGAGCGTGCTGAGCGCGCCCAGTGCGGCCTCCCCTCAGCCGGCCTCAGCGGCCGACAAACCGTTGCTGGCCCGCAGCTGCGGGCAGAGGACATTTCGCCGCGGCGGGGAGGCCGGGGGAAGAAGTGCTGCAAACCCGGACACGGCGAGGCGGACACGGTGGGGCGGGGCGGGGCGGCCGGGGGCAGGGCGGCCGGGGGCGGCGCGGAGAGCGCAGCGGAAACGAGTCCAAATAAGCCACATCGATTGGCAGAGCGCAGCCTCAGGTCCAGCGGGGGCGGGGTGGGGGCGGGAGGAGGAGGAGGGGAGGGAGGAGAGGGGCGGGGCCCGCGAGCCTCTGCTTCATTGGCCGTGGATGATTTGCTCGTCACTGACGGCCGGGAAATCAAATGGGCGTTGACTTTACAAGTCCGGTACCGTAAGCCGCCGCCGCCCCCCGCGGCCCCCGCAGCGCTGCCTCTGACAGCGGGGCCTCATCGGCACGCAGCACGGCAGCAGCGGGCGAAGCATGACGCCTGCGAGCGTCCGGGTAGGCCAGCCCGCACGACACGCGCGCCTGCAAGGAGTCGCGGCTGCCTACCCAGCGGGCGCCATCTGTGTGCGACCCGTCTGTGTGCGACACCTGCCTTCCAGGCAGGCGGTGGCAGGCACACCCTATTCACCTATAAATGTGTTTTCGGGCTACTCTTAGCCTACTTTTCTGGCAACACTGTCGGGCACAAAGGCCTGACCTTTACACACAAGTGGTTTGTCGGTAAGGCGTCGCAGGCACTAATTCTGCGGGATATTTGGTGCACGCACAAAAGAGAGAGAGAGAGAGAGAGAGAGAGAGAGAGAGAGAGAGAGAGAGAAAGAGAGAGCGGTGCATGGACATGGAGCGAGAGGGTGAACGCGATCTCGTTCTGCGACGAAGTGGTTGCAGAGCCAGTGTCTCCAATCATGCTGCGTGCGTTTCAATCCGCTAAATTGCGCCCCGACCTCACGAAGGCACTCGGCGGGGGACCCGCGGCGCACGGTACCCGATTTGTACCCGAGTAATAGACGGTTTCCGGCCGGCGGCCGCGCGGCCCGCTCGACCACCTGAGCCAGCCACGGCAGCTACGGTACGCGTTCATAAACATTTCGCTCCTCCTCCCTCTCCGTCGCTCCTTCTCCCCGCGCGTCACGGCGCGGGCGGGGCCGGGCGGGGCCGGGCGGGGCCGGGCGGGGCCGGGCGGGGCCGGGCGGGGCCGGGCGGAGCCCTCTAGGAGGCCCTCTCTCAGCGAGCGTTTGCTTTGCCGCCGGGGCCTTGCGACAGACACTCTCCCGCCGCACTGCCCGCGCCCGAGTCAGTTCAAAGACGCACTCTCATGAATTTATGTTTTTAATTAGGAATTCGACCCCAAGGATGGCGAAATGCTGGAATCATATGCATCCATGTTAAGCACGATTCGTGATCCAAGCAGATGCGGTATTCTTGGGGACAAACTTCGTGTTTCTGCATCTTTTTGAAAGTACGGACGTATCAATTTTTCATCCCTCTGGACGAGCAAACGGAGTCACAGCGGGTTCAACTACCGACCGGAGAAGCGGGGAGAGGGGGAGGGCAAGGAGAGGGGGGGGGGCAAGTTTGTTACGTGTTTTGTACATGGGCCCCTTTTAACGACGACTGCGCTGCCTCTCGTGTAGTACAGTGTAGGAGCAATGCCAGTATGTTAAGTGCACATGTGTGTGTGTGTGTGTGTGTGTGTGTGTGAAGGCAGTGGATTTAAAACCGGTTGGTCCGGCGAAGACCATCTCATCGCAAGCCATCCACTGCAAGAGCGATCTGAAGGGTACGGACTGCTGCGCTCGCGCACCTTCCTTGTTGTTGTTGCTGCTGTTGTCCCTCGCTGTGGCCGCCGCCACTGCCGCTGGCATCTGGCTTCGGACGCTGTGTACGCTCACTTATCGTTCATAGAAAAATTTCAAATGTGGACGATGATGTTTCAAACGTACGGTGGCAACGGCTTTCCGATTTTGAGGTTGGTGATTTTACTCGTAGTAAAAATACCTCCCGTCGGAAATACGCAGGCAATAGACGGCAGGCCAAGCTCCACGTTCCCATGCCGAACCGAGGTGCCCGTGTGGAGCGCAGTGGAACTGGCACCGAGGTTTGGTGGAGGAACGGCCGAGTTTGTTCTCTTTCCTTTTTTTAAGTTCACAAAAACCCTTTTTTTAATTTTTCTTTAGTTTTTGTGACAGACATCTAAATGATCAGAGAGAAACTACTGTCGGTGCACTATTCATTACAATCGTTTTCGGAGCGTAACGTTCTGGATATAAGCACGGTACGGCATGGCATAAGACGTGACGGCGTCGGCGTACATCCGGCCGGCGTCGGCCCTGGTGTCGGACAATGCTCGGCCTCGGCAGTGTCCGACGGTGTCCGACGGTGTCGGCGGCACGGTACCAGACGGCCCTCGGCAGGGCCGCCGTAGCCCACGCTTCTTACCACGACCATTAGGCCCGCCGAGGTGCAAACGCTCGTTCCAGTTAGGGCGACGAATTTCTCATCCCATACCGCGAGGCTCGACTCGCCGCTCGCTGTCAGACAGAGATAACGCACCGCTGCAATCGCCCGGCGGAGCTCCCGTCATTTGTCTCTCTCTCTCACCCGATGACCCGCGCCAGAGAGTGAGACAAGGAGAAGGGTGGAGAGAGAGAGAGAGAGAGAGAGAGAGAGAGAGAGAGAGAGAGAGAGATAAAACGCGTCATCCGCGCGCTGGAGTCACCGTTTTAACAAGCGCGCAACACTTTACCATAATCGTGGCCATCTTGTCATCACGAAACAGAATGCCTCTTTTTCTCGGGGTTTTGTTGTTGTTATTTTTTCCCCTCCTTCGCCTCTTCTGTCTTCTCGCGGTTTTTACGAAGTCGTACGAACGTCTTCCCACAAAAGACGCCGAGGACAGCGGTGAGCCAAGTCGGCCACAGAGGCGCCGGGCGCGGCCGCCGCGTTCTCACGGACCGCTGCCAACAGCCGCCACCTCGTCCAGATCCCCTCACATCCAGACTTTAGAAAACTAAATAAATGAATAAATGGACCCGCGATCATACGATTCGCCCAATCAATGCGATATCTCTACTATTTTCTGGTTTTTCAAAGCCTCGTAATGTGAGGGGACTAGTTCGTCAAACCAGACCAGCTCCAATTAGTAGTCGATAGTTTCATGGGCACGTACACGCATTTTTATCACCGAAAGTCGTGTCTTTCCCCGCCGCGGTGGTTGGAGTCGTAAAACGAAGGGAAACACACACACACACACACACACACACACACACGACGAAGATGATGATGGTGATAATGTTTAAACGCCACCGTCACGTGGGGCCGCCGATCGGACCTTTTACAAGGCCGCGCTCGTTTTCTCTCGAAAGCTGTTTGATATCCTCCCAACAGCTCTCTCGAGCAAACGTCCCCGTGCGGCTTCCACGTGCGACAGCGCTAGCAGTGCGGCAGACGTGTCGGCCACACTGCAGTCACCTCAGCTCTCCCCCCCCCCCCCCCCCACTCTCTGTCTCTCTCACTGCCTCGCTCTCTCCCTTCCCTCGCAATCACGTGCGGCAAGCGAGCGACCTTTTCCAGAAGATGCTCTCCTCGGTTGCGGCGTGCCAGGTGCGCCGCGGCCTGCCAGGGCTGCCAACAGAGAGCGCCGCGACGGCGGCGACAAAAGGATGTTCAGGTTGCCGTCCGCCGGTGGAGACTGCAACGCGCGGTCGTACCGAAGAGCCGCCGCCGGGGCACCCGCGGGACCCGGCAAGGACCCGGCAAGGACCCGGCAAGGACCCGGAGCCACCAAAACTCGTCTCATCCTTCTTCAGTAGTTCGACTGGCTGCACACTCTAAATGTCAAGGGACGATATCTGCCGCCCCCCACCCCCCCACTCCAGATTTTTCTTGTGCTTAAATCCATAGCCCCCCGCGCGGAGCTCAAACACAAAATTGTGCCCTGACATTTAGAGTGCAAAGGTCGTTGATTTACATATTTGCACGGTCACATTTATCGCGTAAATTACTAATGATTTTCATAAAATTGGTTACATATTTTTAGAAATGGTGATTTTTTTTGTCAAAAACACACACGAGGCCGTCTTTATAATGTCCTCGCGGGTACAAAAATGAAATAAAAAGAACTGCGCACTTCTATCCCCTCCTGTGTGTCCGCGTGCGGTGTATGAGTGATGTGTGCACTTCCTCAAACGCACGTACAGTACGTATACTGTACACGCAACGGACGCCTCACACACACACACACACACACACACACACACAGAGGCGCGCGCGCAGACGGGGCCAAACAGAACGGATGCTGCTACAAGGACCCCTTTTGTCCTTTCGCCTGCGGGCATTATTGAAGATATACGGGAGCGGGGTTACGTATTTGGCGCCATAATGAGAAGAGCCTTGGAGAACATCACACAGTCACACACACACACACACACCACTCACACACACACACTAACGCCTGCTCCCGAGTCCTGCATGAGAGTGAGCCGCAGAATATGCTATGCTTCCCTGTCCAGGCCTATGGCATTCACTAGAAGTCGCGTCCGCACCCCATGCACACACACACACACCTGTACACACACACACACACCAACACCCCACAGGAGGCCCCAGCTCATATAATTGTCGTTACTTTACTTTCAACGACGGGGGCTTCCGCCGACTTCCGGCTTCGGCGAAAAGACGGGGCGGAGAGCGGAGCGCAGCAGCCGGCGTTAATCAGCACAGCACCATGACGTCATCGACACACCACTTCGTCGGGTCAGCGCAGCCCCGCGCACACTAGACGTCAAAAACTGCTGTCGCGCTCGTTCCATAGTGTTAGTAACGAACTCGTCTAATCTTTGTTCTCCGAGCGGGCGGCTCGCCAATGGGTCCGCCTGTATACCCAACGCACACAGCGTGCGCTCGCGGTAGATAAAGGTGCACCGAGCGCCGTGTCGCAAGCACCCCGCCACACGCACACATTTACATCACATCACACCCACAACGCGCTGCCGCGCGTCACGACGAACTACACGCATTCATGAATGAATGAGCGAATGAATGACTTTCACTCGCGCGGGACGTGTGTGTGTGTGCGTGTGCGGCGCCGCGCTGCGACGCACATGCATTCATCATCAAAAGCCGCGATGACCTTTTAGCAGCGCCCACAAACCGCGCTGCGCCGCCGCCGCCGCACCCGGGGCGCCGCCTGTATAATTACTTGTATACGATTGCGTTGTACTCGTAATTGAAAATAATACAATTAAAAGATGAAAAATGGGCGAAAACGGGCGCGGTGACGCAAGATGCAAATCCCTCCTTCTCCAATGACTGTCATTAAACGTCGCGGCGCGCCCGACAGCGGGGGATCCTACCAGATAGGGATCCTCTACGTAGGGATCCTCCCACTCGGCCGCGCACGGCAGGCTGCCAAGGGCGAGCCCCTCCGGGGGAACACCGTGAGGGAGCTGGAGGCGGCTGGAGGCGGCTGGAGGCGGCTGGAGGCCGCGGCACGGCAGTTAGGTCGTTCCTGAGATTCGCTGCGGCCGAGAGGGCCCCAGCCGTCCCATCACACACGATGACCTACACCGCTGTGTGTGTTGTGTGTGTGTGTGTGTGTGTCTCGCTAATATTATGCCGCATGTCTTACGTAGCGTCTGGCTGTTTATGGAGATGTACGTAGCAGGTCCACCCGTATATACGCCCATTCCTGGTTGTAGGTTGCTGCATAGTGCACTAGTCGGCTAACAAGGGGACTGCCAGGGGCTGCCCTGCAACTCCACCCGCAGATGTGGACGAAACAGCATTCCCTTGATACTTAAGAAACGACAGCTGCTTATTATCGACTAATTTCCAAGATATGGAGAAAAAATGTACCACTTGCTTCATACCATTCACCGAACTACTATTTTTAATCATTAAGTCAGCTTGGGCTGGAATTGGGAGAAACTACCGGGAAATATGCGGGTGCAAAAACACACGCCGGGGCGATGCCGATCCCTGACAAGGAACCCCTATCCCGTTATCGGCGGGCGGAAACTCGTTAAAACTCCCTTCGATCCAATTCTTTTCGCGTTACCCTCGCCTTTTTTGTTCTTTCCCTCTCAACTCACCAGTCTGCCATCGCGCGGTCAGATCAGACGACCTGTTCTCCACCTGAAACATAAAACATGCCGGTTCTGATTAGGAGAACGTCTGGTACAATATAACTGTTTTCAGTAATTCAGCGATGTTTCTAGTATTTTCGGTTCTTTTTGATTTTGGGGCTCGGGGGTTTGAATCAAATACTATTTTAAATGTTCCATGCTGAAAGTTGGAGTTTCAAGACACGCCCAGAAAATGTGTCCTTGATCACGATTTAGGGCAAGAGCATCTGCAGTAAAATCAGTGAAATGTGCTTGTGCACCTCATTTGAAAAATATGACCTCCACTGTAGCCTGCTCGAGCTGCTAGAGCTGCTAGAACTGATGGAGCAGCTGGAACTACTGGAACTACTGGAGCTGCTGGAACTGCTGGAACTGCTTGGATAGCTTGCTAGAGATGCTAAAGCTCCTGGAACTGCTGGTGCTGCTTGATCCCTGCACCCGGCCCGCACTAGTACAACACTACAGTCAGCCCTCGGCTCGTTCCCTCGGGTCCCTCCGGTGTCGAGGTCAAACTGCAGCAGCGTCGCCGCCGACAACAACAACCACAAAGTTATGAGATCGTTACACAATGGGCTCCTCTTCTTCATACCAGTTAGAGTGAGAGGGAGTGAAGGGGGACAGGTGGGGGGGGGGCTGAGTGAGGGAGAGAGGAAAGGTGAGGAGGCCGGCAGAAAGCCCGCGGGCGGTGGGCACCCACATGTAGACTCGCGGCAGTGGGAGCGAGACGAACAGCGAGGGAAGAGGGGGAAGGGGGGGGGGGGGCTGCGTGCGGAGGGAGGAGGACGATCTCCTGGCTCGGCGCCATCGTGGGAGTGAGGGAGAAGAGGCTGCGCGGACAGACGGAGGCCGACAGAGACACAGCAGGGCGAAACGGTCTCGTTATTCGAACACGCCCCAGTGACCATAGCCATGGGGCCGGCGGCGGCGGCGGTGGCTCCGTACATAAGACAATGCATGCGCTCAACGTGTATCGCTTGGTGATCGCTGGGTTCCCACGGCGGGGCGGGCCGGGCCGAGCGGGGGGTGTGTCCGGTCGTCACGAGTGATGTGCGCGCGTATCAGCCGCGCGAAAAAGGTATTTTCTTAACGTTCTTTTTGTTGTTGTTTCGTTTTGAATCCCTCGCTTCGTTTTCGCGCGCGAAGGAAACGGAGAGGGGCGACGTAAGCGGCGGACGCGAGAGTGATGGTCGCGGAAAGGGAAAAGCCTGCCGTGGCCCGCCGTGGCCCGCGGCGGTCAGCGGCGGCGGGCAGCGTCTGACGGGGGGGCTGCATCGTTAGACCAGCGGCTCACGCAGCGCTGTCTGAGCGTGCAGCACGCAGGGAATGCGGAGGGGTCGCAGGGGGTGTGAGCGATGTAAAGCAGTTACGTATGCAGGTCAATTGTGACCGACATAAAAATAGCATTAATTTGACACCATTATGGAATGTGCCCACTAAATGTCTAAGGACAATTTTGTCCTTGAGCCACGCTAGATTTAAGCACATCTAAATCTAGACTCTAGATTCTAGAGACAATTTTGTATCCGTTAAGTACAAAATTGTTCTAAAGACGATGAGAAATCGTCCCAATCCGGTTTTCCTTAAATCTGGCCCCAGCTAAAGGACAAAATTGTCCTTAGTGTGTGAATTTTGAGTGATTTTTTTTAGCCCTATTTATTTCCCGTTAAGATACCCTATCAAAAAAAAATGGGCGTGGACGGTTTTCAGAGGGCACACTAACGCGCTTCCAAGAGAGCGGCAGGTGCGGCATGCAGGCCGCGGCGTTCGCGGCGCCTCCTCCACACGGCTGCCCCCGCCGGCTCCCACGCCCCCTCGCCTGCGGCCAAGCGGCGCCCGGTGCAGCGCACGGGGGCGTCCAAGCAGTCCACTACGCGAGGCGGACACAGCCAAGGAGGGCATCGGCGCGGTGGCAGCGGGGCACAGCGGGGCACAGCGGAGCAGTGTGTCGGCCGGAGTCCTAACAGAGCAGAGGAGCGGAGGAGCCCGGCCGCAGCGGAGCGTGTCCGGCGCTGCACCGGCACAGCGGCAGAGCGGCACAGCGGCACCCGCGGGCTACCCTGTCCGAAACTAACTGGTGCCTCTGACGGCACCAGCGTCGCCACAAGAGTGAGGCAGAAGTAAAGCCCGGAATAACACTGTTGTGCGTGTCGTGTTGCACCGGTGCAGTCCAGGAATGTGACATACGCTCAGGCGACTAGTCCCCGCGGAGGACAAAAAGTGGAAAAAAAACGTGTAAACTTTTTTTTTTTAGAAAGCACTGCAAATCCAAGTGTGGACCATCTCCAGACTTCCTTGCGTGGACAATTATGGCAGCCCGTGCGTCTGTCGTACAGACAGTCCACAGTCATCCGCAGTGAAGAAGCGCGGCCCATTTCTGGCCGCATCGCGTATTGCTTCACCTTTACGAGAATAAAATCCTTGAAGAATGGCGCGCGTGTGCAGCGGGCCGGGTGCTTAAACGTTTCGGGAGTTTTTTTTTATGCAATATAGCCGAGTTCTCGTTTGCTCCGCGGCCCACGTGAGGCTGAGCGGCAGGAGGGTGACGCCGGCCCGCCTGGCCCGCCGCCGCCGCCGCCGCCACAGAGATATCGAAACGCCTTTAATTGTCCCACTTTGTTTTTGTGCGTCGTGTTTCGCCACCGCGCGCACTTCTCCTTCTTTCGGAGGAAAAAAAATTAAGGAAAAATGAAAACGAATAACAAGGCGACAAAGGCGAGCAGTGAGAGCCGAGCCGGCCCCGGCCAGGCGCCCCCTCACCTGGCGACTCCCACTCGCCGGCCGGGGACCGCCGGGGACACGGCTGGACCAATCAGCGGCCCCGCAGACGGGCGACCTCTGCGGCTGTGCGGGGTGAGTTATTGGCGGTGACTTCGAGACCGAGGAGGAGGAGGGGGGAGGAAGAGGGGGCGGAGGGGGGCGGAGGAGGGTCTGACTCAGTTGGGACTCCGCTGCCGGACTCCTCCGGGCTCCTCCGGGCTCCGCCGGTGCGGGACGCTCATCAGACCGGAACTGAGCCTCCCGGAGCCGCCCTTTGCCGTTTCCGGTCCTGTTTCGGTGGCATCAAACCGCTTCGGCTCCGCTCCGCGCGCTCTGCTCCCCCTCCTTCAGGTCCTCTCCATCTCCGTCCGCGCGGCGCGGCGCGACCGCGGCCAATACACACACACACACACACACACAGCAGATGGACAAAAGGGAATATGAAGGACCGCAAATGTTTGCCTTGGTACTGTACGGGAGTACCCCGTTCGCACGCACACACACACACACACACGCATGCGCGTCCGGGCCGAGCATAGCTCTGTGAAAAGCTCGGTCGATTGCCACACACACACACACACACACACACCAACTCATTGCGAAATGGTGTGACAGGCCGCTGCTGAGACGCACAGTAAGTATATGGAGTTACGTTTGGTCAAATCGTCACGTCGTTTATTATTATCGCGTGAAGGCTAAAGCTGTGCACCATTCCAATTTGTTAGGTCCGAAGCTGGCCAAGTCAAAAAAAATTAGAGGTTGAGCCCAAAAGAAAATATGATTATTTTTACCCCTTTAGTGTCTTTTTGGGAATAGGGGGCGAGGGGGGAAGAGGAGGAGGAGGAGGAGGAGGAGGAGGAGGAGGAGGAGGAGGAGGAGGAGGAGGAGGAGGAGAAGGAGGAAGCCAGCATGGAAGCGGACCTACAAGACAGCGCGGCGCAGCGTGGCGTGCCACTGTTCTCCTTTACCTGCTGCCGGCTCGGTTTGGTTTGGCCCTTCTCGGCCTCGGTGTTCTCGCCACGCCACGCCACGGCCGACTCGGTTATTAGATCCACATTAAGGTGCTTCACCTGGGATGCACTTCATTTTTTATTCCGCTGCTACCTGTGCGTGGGACAAGGGGGGCGGGGTGAGCAGCGGGTAAGGGGACCGCGCGCGCTTGTTTGTCCGCGTCCCCTCCCCCCCCCCCCTCTCTCTCTCTCTCTCTCTCTCTCTCTCTCTTTCTTTCATTCTGTCCCGCTCCCTCTCCCTCAGTTAGGCCCCGCACCGACTGTGTGAGAGAGACAGTTGCAGGTGCACGGCCGCACGGTAGCGGCAGGGTCCGCCGGGTCCGCTGTCCGTGCCGGCCCGGCCGCCCGCTCGTCATAGCTCACGTCCGCTGGGTCCCAAAAAGTCTACTTTTCACAAATTATCGCCCCTCCCTTACAATCAGTTAATTTTACAACCCCCCCCCCCCCCAAAAAAAAAAAAAAACGATTTCACGTAAGTGAAAGCTTTAGGAGGTCCAAAACAGGAAGACGAGTAAACAAATTTATTCGTTTTTGAAAGTGTATATTCATTTTAGTTGTTGAGCTTCCGTGGAGCCCAACCCGACTAGCCTACTCTCTCGCTTGCCGCCGGCGTGTTCGCCACCTCGGACGCAACGCGTTTTCACCGATATTTTCATTTTATCTCTTCCCCCTCCACCCGCGCTGCTGCAATATGGTATACGGTAACGGTTTGGTGCGGTCAGCGGGCAGAGCCGGGCAGAGCCGGGCAGAGCCAGCAGGCAGAGCGCAGCGCATTAGCACTGGGCGTTGGCGCGGAGCCGGTGTGCGCGACCCACACCCCCACACCTCGCCCTGCCGGCCCTGCCCCTGCCACCCCGCCCACACCACGCGGCATCGCGTCCACCCCCACATCACATCACCACCCGACCTCAGCCACCCCTCCCGCATGTTCGTGTCGTGCAGCCCTCACCGCCATGACAACCATGATTGTGAGCTTGTTTCATCTGTCGCGTTGTCGTTGTAGTGCAGTCAGGGTTGTTTTTATTTTCCGCGTAAAAAAGTATAAAGAGAGAAAGAAAAAACTATAAATATCGAACGGATTCCACGTAATATAAGAAGCCGAACAAAACTTACGTATCTCAAGGTCCCGAAAATCCCTACTTTTCGTACTTAAGCGAAAAGAACAAGTTATTCTGGTTTTCATTTATTTAATTTTCGATTTCACCTCGACAAAAAAAAATGAGTAGAATTTATAATTGCGGCCGCACCTCCGGTTGCGTTTTATCATTTTTCATCGTCGTTTTTACGTTTATATTCTCGGTCCAGCAGGAGAGTGACTTTTGAAATAAAAACATTCCAAATAACGCTCGTGGTCCGAGTCTGGCCGGTAAGAAGCTTTTTGTGGAAGTGGGCCGCTGCAGCCGCTGCGCGTGCCGTGCCGTGCCGTGCCGCGCCGTCGTGGTATGCAACGCGGTCCAGCCTCAGCAACGCGTCGTTGTCGCTGCCCAGAGACAACGTCGTAGGCGTTGCGGGGGGGGGGGGGGGGGCGGCGACACCGGGAGACACGCGCGCACGGAGCGCTGCCACAGCCCCGCCTGATGAGGGCGGCAACAGGACGATACTGAAAGCGCTCGCTTCTTTTTAGTTTTTTTTTCCCGCTGCTCCATTCTGCTCTCTCTGTCTCTCTCTCTCTCTCTCCCTGTCTCTCTCTCTCTGCCTCTCTCTATCTCTCCCCTCTCTCTGTCTCTGTCTCTCTCTCCTTTTCTTCTCCAGAATCGTGTGGACCAGATAAGAGGAAGCCCCCACACAGAACTCTTTCGGGAGATAGGGCTGAGCTAGGCTGGGGCTGCTTGCTGGGGCCGGCTGGGCCTGCCGGGCACACGGCGCCGCGCCGAGACGTGTGTTTGTGTGTTTACTTCGCCATCAGCGGGAAGGTCCCGGGCACACATCGTGACAACTCGTTTTCGTGAAAAGAAGGGACAAAAACTTTTGGTGCAGACAGGTTGAATCGTTGTCCTTCGTCTTAAATCTAATCGCGTATCTTCGATACTTTCTAAAACCAAAAAATTGTATATTAAAACGGATTGAAATAAAAATACTGAAATAGGATGTCGCGATTCCAATGGTATTGGAAGTAGACGCAAATCGGGGAATTTCCTGCTCGTTGCCGCCGCCGCTCCGACCGGCTCCGACGGACAAACAGCCCATTTCCTTGCGGGACTCGAGTGTCCATGAATCACCTCGCCACGCGGCCCCACGCGGCGCGGCCTCTCTCTCTCTCTCTCTCTCTCTCTCTCTCTCTCTCTCTCTCTCTCTCTCTCTCTCCCTCTCTCTCACCCCGCCGCTGCCGCTGTGTTCGCACACAAACGGCACCAGCAAACGGCTCCGATTCCGCGGCCGAGTCTCCGCTGTGCTCCGCTCCGCACACCCCGACCGTGACGACGCGACGCGCCGTTCTCAGTTTCATTTTCAGCGCGGCGCGACGCATAAAAAGACACGCAGAAGTGAAAGGTTTCGGTCTTCATTTTAATTATTTCTTTTTCAAGTAACGTGACGACTCGTCGTGACGTGTCGCGACGTGACGTGACCGTCGGCCGCTGATGGGTGCACGGGGCCCGGCCAGTTTTCAGACGCGGCGGGGACACCAAACACGGCCCACTTTGGGTAGCGACGCCCACCTTGTAATTGGGCCCTTACGACGACCGCCTCCCCCCCTCCCTCTCTCTCTCCCTCTCTCCCTCTCCCTCTCTCTCTCTCTCTCTCTCTCTCTCTCTCTCTGCCCCTCACTCCCTCCCTCTCCTCTCCCTCTCTTTCTCACCCCCGCCCTCTCCCCTTTCCCGCGGCTCCGCTAACGAAAGACGCGGGGCACCGGCCGGCGGGGAGGGTATTGGGTTCGTGATACTCGAGCAGTTTCGGCCCCGCCGCTGCTACAGTACCATCAACGGACGGGGCGGTCACGAGAAATGGCCTGCTTATTCAAGTCACACACACTCACACACACACACGCGCGCGCGCGCGCTGGTAACAAGATAAGAAATAGGTTAGGGGAAATCAAACTAGAATATGCGCGACCATGACACAATGCAGGAAGCCAACGCGGAGAGAATTTGGCGCTTGATCTCATCGGCGCACCACAAATAAAGTGTGGCTTCTGTAATGACACGGCCTCACGCAAAATAATAGAAACACATAAAAATTAATGCTTGCTCTTAATCATAAAAAATGTCCCGACTACTGTAGGGGTGGTGTTTTCCGACAGTGTGCGCTGCGGAGCCGCGGGGCGGATGTGGTTGCATCCTCAGAAGCTGAGCCAGCAGGGCCTGGCGGGGCCGTGCCGAGGGCCGCGCCGTACAGCCTCAAGCAGAGCGGAGAGGTTCCCAACGAGGCGAGGAGGCGCGGGGACGGCGACGCCTCCGACGTGACGGCAGCACGGCGCACCGCAGCACGGCGCACCGCCTGCTGCTGCAGTGGTGGCTGCCGCGAGTGCCGCGTGCTCTGGGGGCCCAGGATGGGCGCACACACACACACACACACACACAAACACACCAGGAGAAAAAGCGTATAGTGCCGGCAGGGCTCGAACCCACGACCCCGCGCGCAACACTAAATATGGAGTGCGTCAATGTGGCGGAGGCGCGGCGGGGGCGCGGCGCTGCGGCATCGGGCCCGAGGCCGGGCGGCGCTCCGCATGAGCCGATATAAAGCACACACAACGGCGCTGGACGCTGTGCTGTGCTGCGCTGTGCTGCCCTCCTTCCTGTCCGAGCGCCAGCAGGCCGGGCCGATCACTGTGGTGGCACCGCCTCCATCGACGTCGCACTCGCCGACACGTCCTACAGGAAGGAGAGAGACAGCAGCAGCGGCAGCGAGCGAGAGGCCGCGCCGCGCTGCGCGGGCCCCGCGGACCGCCAATAATAATCGAATCGCAATCCTAATAGGGTTCCCCGCCGAGGCCCGCGGCGTGCGCGGCGTGGCGTGGCGTGGCGCGGCGCGGCGCATAGCGGGCGTAGCGGGAGCAGGGAGTGGGTGCCACTCGGCTCTTGCCACTCGGCTCTTCTTGCCGCCCGCCGCACCTCGCGGTGACTTTTACAAGTGAGAGTGCAGGCCGCGGCCACGGCGGCGGCGTGCAGAGCAGAGCTGTGCAGCGGGCTGGGCGTCGGAAGCGAAGGATATAAAATGTGTCCATACGTTTGGGTGTAGCGGCGTAGGGGTCCTCGGCGGGGTCGGCGGCACCGAGCACCGCAGGCGCCCTCCATTCAAAGCCGGCCTCCGCCCCCTCCGCTATCTCCGCACGCACGCCGGTATCAGCCCCGCCCTCGGCACCGCCTTGTTTCAATCCCCCAAAGAGACCGAGATATCGATCGCCACCAAGGGCAAGACAGGTGGCCTCCCCGGCAATAAGCTAAGTGGTGGGCGCGGTGCGCGGAGCGGTGTGGTCCCCCTACGCCGCGCCGCCGGACGGGGAGGGACGTCACGTCACGTCGGCGTCCTGGCCGCCTTGTCCAAGGCCCTCCCCTAGGCCCCGGCCGGGAGCGCCGGGAGGCAACGCCCATCGGAATGAGATAGCCTAAAACGCCGCGGCCTCCACGACGTCGACGTACACACACACACACACACACACACACACACACACACACACACTGCACGACGCTGGCCCCACAAAAGAAAGGCCATAAGAAAACTCTGCGTCCAGCGGTGCAGCAGAGCGCGGCGCGACGACAGCAACGGATGGGATCGACAGGTGTCCGCACCCGGGGCGGGGCCGGCGGGGCCGCAGGCAGGCACCAGCAGGTACCCCCCGGGGGCCGCGCCCCCACCGGCTGTCCCCGTCCCAGTCCCGCACCTTCGAGGGCGTCGCGCATCAGTCACGATGTAACGCTTCACTCCCTCCCAGGGAGCCGTCCAATAATAACGTGACGCCTCGTCAGAGCCCCGCCGGCTAGCGCACAGTGTTGCCAGAAAAGTAGGCAAAAACACTGTGGCCGCAAGTGTGATGAATTCAACAAGTTTAGCTGTGATGCACTCTAAATGTCTAAGGACAATTTTGTCCTTGAGCTGGAGCCACATTTGAGCACATCTAAATCTAGGGACAATATCTCATCTACTTTGGAACAATTTTGTACCTTACGGATACAAAATTGTCTCTAGATTTAGATGTGCTCAAATCAGGCCTCAAAGGACAAAATTGTCCTTTGACATTTAGCGTGTTAAGACCAAGTGTGATCAGTCAAAAACACTACACCCTGGCGCTGCAGTGGTCATTGCAGTTGGGTCTTCCTCACAGCCTAACGTATTCGCTTCATCACAATTAGCTGCAATGATCATCACAGATGGAGCTCTGTGGCAGCTAAGTGTGTTGAACTCGTTATAGTTGGCTGTGGTCAGTGAAACACACCACAGCTGAGATCGGATGTTATCAAAGCTGGAGTGCGATGTACGTCACACTTGTGATTACAGTGAAGTAGACCAAACACGCCCACTGGGGCCTAGAGGGCAGGCGGCGGTAGGCACGGCCTGCGTGTTTGGCCGGATCTCTGCCTACTTTCCTGGCAACACAGTCCGCGGACAGTCCGCCTCCGCACACGTCTCCTCCGTGAGAGCCTCCGAACATCGACTGGCAGCAGGACACCAGGGACCACACACAGTCGGGTCAAATTTTTCAAGAGTGGACGCCCCCTCGGAACAACCCTATAGACCCTAGTTGACAACTTCGGCGAAAGACGGCCCTTACTCGATGCCCCAGAGCGCCACTCTGTGCCCCGGCGGGCCGTCACTCCACGTCTACGAAGGGCGCCCCCGCAGGGCGCTAACGTGCGTCCCCGCAGGACACTCCCTGCTCCCCTGCGGGGCGCCGACATGCGCCCCTTCGAGGCGCGACCGTTTCTACGCCCCTGGATCCATAGGACAGGAGGGACAGGTAGGGGCAAGGTGCCGCTTTACATACAGGCAAAAAGGTTATGCCAGATGCCTAAATTTGGGGCGCGTTGTCTGCAGAAAACTCTCCAAAACGCGTCATTTAAAAAAAATTATTGCAATATTGCTCGACGGGCACATATTTCAACGCGTTCACGGAAATGGCCGTCACCGCCTCTCGGGCCCCGCCGGCTGCGCCCCGCCCCGCGGCCCGCCACGGCGCGGACTGCCTGTCCGTGTCCGCGGGGACGGCACGGCCGGACGGACGGCGCACGGGACGTTATGTGTCTTTAGTGGTGCGCATAACCACATTCATTTCGAGGCGGAGGGGCAGGGCCGCGCGGCAGAGCAGCGCAGCGCGACGGCAGAGCGACAAGGACGGAGCGTGTGAGTGCGCATAACGGCGGAAAGCATTATTTTCAGACGTCCCCATGGCGGGGCCGCGTAATAAGCCACGCAGTAAAACGGCGGCTCCGGTGCTAGCCGATGCGGGGCGGGAGGGCGGACGGGGACGGCGCGGGGCCGTGCCGTGCGTGGGCAGGGAGCACCGTGCCCCGCGCCGCGCCGCCGCGCACGCATCGCCGGACACACAATAGCCAATGACGTGCGCAGGCTCCGCCACGCTACGCCACGCTACGCCACGCTACGCCACGCTGCGCCAGGCGGACCCGCGGGGCTCGCGGGGCCCGCAGTACTGTACGTCGCACACAAGACACCGCTAGCACAGCGCGCCACGCACTCCCAGTGAGCGCAGACACCGTGGACGGGTCATGGCATGGCCGTGCTGACAAGCAGAGCAACGATATAACCAGTCACTAATAATGTCACACCATTTAAAATTTACAAAAAAAAATCAAGTTCAATTTCTTTTTTTAAAAGAAAAGTTGTTGGAATTTGCAATAAAGCTTTTATTTTTAATGAAACAGTTTTGTTTGCCTTTTGTATTGATTGGGAGAGCAAAAACAGATTCCATTCCCAGTAAATTATGAGAATTATGATAGGAGAAGCGGATGTTCTTTTTTCTGCGTACCGCGTGTATATCGCGAAGTGTCACACGCATTGGTCGTGGAGAGGCCGTCAGAGACACTGTTCACGTCGGCGCCGCGGCGCGTGTTACACGAGACGCGGGCGCCCGTAACGTCGTGGGCCCCGCGCTCAGAGGCCCTCCTCGCGGCCGCGCGTGCGCTCAGCCAGCGCTCAGCCAGCGCTCAGCCAGCGCTCAGCCAGCGCTCAGCCAGCTCAGCGCCCTGCGGATCCGCTTTGCGTGGGGTTGGGGTCGTGGGCTGCGGCGCCCGGCCGGCGCTCGCCTAGAGCTCGGGACTAGGCGCCACCAGGCTGGCCTTGCACCGGGCTTGCACCCATCGGCATCTGTCCGCAGAGGCCTCTGGGGCCTCTGCCAACGCCGTGGCGGGGCGGGGCGGGGCGGGGCGGGGCGTGGCGGGGCGTGGCGGGGCGTGGCGGGGCCGAGATTGGTGTCAATGCTGCTGGGCCGCACCGCACCGTACCGTACCGCGGCCGTCGGCCCTGCCAGCCGTCCAAGAGCTGCTTTTCGTAGCTCTGTCTCACTCGCCCCCGACGAGGCACCCCATGAATGCGAGAGAGACAGCCAAGAGAGAGGAGCACTGCCCCGACTCGGCTCCGGACAGAGGAGCCGAGCCGTCGTGACGCCCGGGCGGGGCGCTCGATGACAGAATGGAAATCACTGTGGGAGATAAGGCCCGTTCCAGGCGGCTCCAGAGCGGCTCCAGGCGGCTCCAGGCGGCTCCAGCGCTCGGCGGCGGCCGGGCTCTCCGGGCCGGGCTTGGGGACCTGTGCGCTAAAAAGTCCCGCTAAAGGCGGTGCCGACTTCTACTTCTCCGGGGCGCCCGCAGGACCGGCGGGCCCGGCGCCGGCGAGATCCGGTCAAGGTAAGATCGGGGACGTGACAGGAGGGCCGGGCACATAACGCAGACGGCCTCAGACGCGGCTGGGCTGGCTGGGCGCGCCACATGTGCCACCCCGGCCGCTGCCACCGCTGCCGCCGCCGCCGCTGCACGCCCACGCGCCTGACCTATGGCAGAGGCGTTCGCCTCCGAGGGGGGGCCGGGCTGCCGAGCGGTTAGCCTCCGCCTCCGGGCAGGTTTGGCCCGCCTCCTCCCCGCAGGCCGCAGGCCGCAGGCCCCTCTCGGCCACCGGCCGCCACCGGCCGCCACCGGCCACAGCCTACGGGTCCGGGATAGGACAGCGCTCCCGCCCCCGAGCAGGACATTGCATTTTTTCAAAATCAGTGTATAGTAATGGCGTGAATTTTCAGAAAAGAACTCCAAGTCGGAAATCCAAAACAATCGACGAAGCAGGCTTCCCAAAAAATCAGCCGTGAGCTAAATCAGTGTCCGTGTGACGAGGTGGCCCCTCGCCGGCCCCGCACAGCTGCTCCGCGTCCTCCGGGCCCCCGGCCCTGCGGCTGTCCTGTCCGGTCCCTGCCGAGCCCCTTACACAGGCGGCGGCAGCGTCGGGGACCGGGGCCGGGGACGGGGCCGGGGCCCAGACGGTCCCCAAGAACAGGTCTCGCTGGTTTCGTAACAGGAGCAGGCCGGGGGGGGGGGGGGGGGGGGGGGGCAGGGGGCAGCGGCAGCCTGTGCCGGCAGGCCGGGTGTAGGGGTCGCCGGTCACACCGCGGCCGCAGCTCCAGTCCGGCTCCAGTCCGGCTCCAGTCCGGCTCCAGTCCGGCTCCAGTTCAGCTGCAGCCCTGCTAAAGCCCTGCTCCAGCCAAGAGAGGATCCAGGAGCGACTCGACAGGGGGGGGGGCACTTTTTGCCTAATGACAGGCGGAAAGTTACGCGCGTTGCCTGCCTAGCAGGCGTCCATCAGGTGCCCTCATCCTCCCCCGCCCTCACCCCCCGTGGATCCGCACCTGGCTGCATCCCGGCTCCAGTCCGGCTCCAGCGCTGGACGGTCGCGAGGCACGGGGCTGACTCGGCTGAAAACTTTTCAGTTCCAGTAGTTGCCCTCGGGCCGAGCAGCCCAGCGGTGTGGCCCTCATGACTTGGACACAGCCTGCCGCCCCCCTCCCCCTCCCAATCCCCGGCCACCTCGCAAATCAGAACGTGACGCGCTTCCATCGCGAGTTTTACGCGCCGCCGCTGCCGCCGCCGCGCCGCTGCCGCAGACGCGAGACGAAAAACCAGAAGAGGTCGATTATTGCGAGTGGCGTTGGACGTGGTGCGCCTGCTGCCTGCTGCGCTGCGCCCAGCGAGCCCAGGCGATACACCCACAAAAATGGTTTCTCTAAGAACAAGTAAAACTTTCCTGAGCCAGCGCTAACTGAGCATTCAAAAAAACAAAGTAAATGTTATTGTTGAACTGATGCAAAAAAAAAAGACATTGATCAAAGAAAAATACTCCCGGCTCAGCACATAAATACTTCACTCGAGAAATTATTTCCTATGCTCAATGTTCAATATGCCAAAGACAAATGACATACTTATGAAACAAGAAAAACTTTTTCTGGGTGTACAGGTTCCATCCGCGGCCCGTCAGGAGAGCGTTTCAGTACACTCTGAACTTGTGCGGGCATATCTCTCTCTGTCTCTCTCTCAGCAGTGTGACAGAGACAGCAGGTCGAGGAGGGCAGCGCGTGTGGAATCGGTCCCTCGGTGCGCCCCGCCAGCTCCGGCGCACTCCGGCGCTGCGCGCTGCGTGCGTCGCTCCGCTCTGCTACACACGCACGCGCGGCCGGAGCATTGGCGAGTAGCTCGGCCAGCGACGACGGCCAAAAAAAGTCGGAGAGGGTTGGATGGAAAGGGGGGGGGGGATATACTGTCTCTTTTGGGAAAGTCGAGTGTGCGCGCCGTTCCAGCACGGACCGAGCCGGCCGGCGCAGAGGCGAGGCCACCAAGGATAAAACATTTTATTTTGCTTTCAGCCGCGGTGCGTCGTTCGCATGGCGAAAGAGTGAAAAACCCCTCGGCCGGCAGCCGCCGCCTGTCGGTGGACGTCAGAGAGGTGTCCGGCGAGCAGGGCGAGGAGACGGCAAGCGGCAGGCCGGCGGGCTCATTCCGAAGGCTCGTCTTGTTCTGTCGCTCTCGCGCCCGTAAGTGCAACAGAAACGGACCGACGAAGTGAAGCGTCTCTTGGGAATCAGCAGCGACCTGCACACAGACTTGAGGGTCGTGACGTGACGACGGCGATATTTCCGGCCGTGAAATCTCCGACCCGTTGCAGCAGAGAGCGAGTGCTGCGTGCGGGCGGCGGAGGGCGGCTGCAGCTGCAGGTGCGCACACCGCGGGCCGCGCCAGCCGCGCTCAGAGGAAGGGGGCTGCAGCTGCAGCTGCAGGTGCGTACGCCGCGGCCGTCGCGCCGCCGTGCGCAGCCTGTCTGCTTGCGGCTGCTCAAGGGCGGCGGGGTGGTGAAAGGTGAGGCGGTCGCCGCCGCCGGTGCCCCCGTAGGAGGGGAGGGGGGGGGGGGAGTCCGTTCCAAGCACAATAATACAATAATCCCGGACGGGACTTTCAATCAGATTGGCGACTTACATTAATGTTTGAAAAGGATCCATCATACAAATATCGCAACATTGCACTTTTTAACGCGCGTTCTAGGAGATTTGCTGAAATGCTGCTGTACTAGCAGACAAAGTATGCCAACAGATATGCAGATAGACAGACTGACTGACAGAAGACAGACAGACGGTCGGTCGGACGGAGAAGCACTGCGCCATGGGCGCGCCTCGCCTTCCCTTCTCCATTACGTCCGTGCCGGTGCCACTCACTACCGCGAACGGCCACGGCACGCCGCCGCCGCCGCCGCCGCCGCTGACGATGACACCGTGAAACTTGAAAATCAGCGCTTTGGTTCGCGCCGCGCCGCCGCAGCGCGGCATTCTACTCTGCCGGCCTCCTCGGCGAGGCGACTTGCGAGGCGGAAAGGCCAGGGAAGTGAGCGAGGCGGGGAGTGGGGGGGGGGGGGCACCGGCATCCAGCTGCAGTCGTAATAAATGTTTTCTCACGGCAAACAAAAATCGTTTTTAAAATGCAAACGCCCGCGGAAGCCATTCCGTAATGGCGCGCCGCGCCGCCGCACCCGCATGAGCCCGCGCTGCGCCGCCGGCGCCGCCGGAGTCACTCACCTCGCCGGCCGGCCCGCGCGACGCCACGCCACCCCGCAGAGGCCCACAACAACAAGAAGTGGCCCGGGGACCACGCCGGACGGCAGGGACCGAGCCGGCCGGAGCCGGCCGCAGCCAGACTTTGGTGTCGTGGGGCGTGATATTGCCGCGCTTATTGCCTTACATTCAGGTGTTTGTCAAGCGGGTTGACGAACCCGGTCTCCGGTTTCGGACGGGGATTGACGCCCCCCCCCCCTCACTGGCTACACTGCAAAAAAATTAGCACGGTCATACTCTTACGGAACGGAACTTCCGTAGTCTGTTGTCAGCATACGGAACGGCAAACCGTGAGTGAAAATACACGGAGATGCCTATATGGTACGGAAGCTACGATACGGAAAACGGCGGTTTAAATTAAACGGAACTGTCCGTACCGCTTTCCGTCCAGTATAGGAGGTTCCCATGTAATCTGGTTCCGTGGCTTTTAATGTTCCGTACATCCTTCCGTACCAGCCCTGCAGTTTTTGGCAGTGTACGCCCCTGCCGGGGAGCGATACGGTACCCTGCGAGGTGCTCTGCTACTCGCGCTCTGCTTTGTGCACGGACTGCCCGGGCCGGCCGGGCGTGCATGCATCGCCTGCATGCAGTTCGGCCCCTGCCGGCCGGCCGGCCGGTGTGGAGCCGTGGCCGTGGCCGCAGACCGGCCCGCATTGTACCCGCCGCAGCCTTCTCACTCGCACCCGCAGGCCGCTGGGCGTTGGTATAACCCTTGTTTCTCTCCTGCTTTCGCTCTCCATCTCTTTTTCTTTCTTTCTTTCTCTGCCTCTCTTCTCTCTCGCTCCCCCTGTGTCTCGCTCGCCCTACCTTCGCCGTCATTTCCGTTCCGTTCGGACTTGCTTCACATAACGCCCCCCCCCCCAGCCGGCCGGCGGCTGTTTCGTTGCCTTTCGCTCCCTTTGCTGCTTTGCCTGACTTTGCTTGAGCAGAGCTGCCCGACGCTGACGGTCCTGGCGGTTCCTGGTTCCTCCCCGGAGCCAGCCGCACGCAGACAGCCGAGCGTCCTGCGGGCTGCGGGGCAGGACACCCGGGAGGGGGCAAAAGGACCCCCTCCCCCTTAGAACCTCAATAGCCGCCTGAAATGCAGGCAACCACTTAATTCCCACCTGAACATACCCGGGTGCCCTCCCGCAAGGCGCGATGGGAAATTTAAGGGGATATAAATTTTCTCCTAACAAGCAAAGGAAAATTTCAAATGCCTCACCGGGCAAAAACCTTCCTTTGGGTCCAAACTGTATCGCATCGGCATCGCTCGACCTAAAAGTGCAGTCTGATATTCCAGTAACTCCGGGCGGTAGGGGGGCCGTCGCAGAGGTTCGCGCCCGCGGCGGCCGCGGCCCTCCCCGTGGCAGAGCGTCTGCCGGGAGCGGCGGGAGCGGCGGACAGCCCAGGCAGAGCAGCCAACAGCAGCGCGGCGCCTATCTGCCCCTCCGGCCTCCCGATCGCGTCCTAGCAGGGGGCGTATAATTTGAGACTGCGCCGTGAGGAGAAGGGGGGGGGGGTGCCGCCTGCCATCCCCCGATCCCGATAGCGCCCCCCCCCCCCCTCAGTTGGGTAAACACGGAAACGCGGGCCGCCGCCTGTCGTCTTGCTACCGATACAAAGGAGCGCCGACGGGCCGACGACCCGCGACCACCCGGAGCGAGGCGCACGGCAGAAGGGCGATTCCCTTACGGTTTTACTCCTTTAGCAGACATTTCTAACGGGGCCCGAGAAAGGAAGTGGGAGTGGAGGAACAAGGGCGCTCTTCCGGAGCGGAAACCCTAATAAGAGAAATATTGACGCACAAGAGCCGCTCTATGTGTGGGTACCAGGACCAGGGCCTCCAACTTATTCAACTCTACCCGCCCCAGCCCCAGTGTCCGGCCTGGGAGTGTTTTCGTTCTCCAGCTTCCGTTTCCAAGCGTGATTGGAAACCTCTATTCACCTCCCCCCTTCCCCCTCCCTTGTGATGGCAGCTTTCCAGCCGTGTTATGTGGGTCGCGGTAATCATAACAATAAACAGTTGGCCGCAGAGCAGCCGCCGCTGGAGTCGCCTTGGAGCCCGATCACCTGAGCCTCCGATCGGCCACTCGGCCCACCGGGTGGCCGTGTCGTCCGCCCAGCCCGGCCGCCTCATTCCGAGCACTGCCTTTCGTAGCTCTCTGTCCCTGTTGCACTCGAGGGGGTGCTCCATTAGAGAGCAAAAGAGAGAGACAGAGGGCGAGTAGACAGTGTTCGGAATATCGCTCTGCGGCCCGGGCCAGGCCACTCCAAGTCGCCAAGACCCTCTGGAGCAGGGCGGCGGGCCTCCCCCACCGCCGCCGCCACACCTGACACACCCCGCCGCAGACACACCTGTCGCCCCCCCCCCCCCCCGGCTCCTCCCGCAGACCGCAGAGCAGACGGACAGCCGCCATCGAGCATCAGCGGCGTCAGCCGCCGCGAGGAGCAACGCGGAGCGGAGAGCAAGGCGCGACCCTGCCGCTGCCACTGCTGCAGCTGCATTGCTGTGTGATGCACAGATGTCATCTCTAACCCAAAAATAAAGGCCAGCAGGCTAGGCTCCGTGGGAGTACACACACACACACGCACACACACATGGACGCAGAGGTGTGGTCGTTGTGCGGTATGGAGGGGAGGCCACGCGAGAGCGAGAGCGATGTCTCGAAAAGGAAACTTGTCATGATGGATCCACGACTCGCTCTCGCGAGGGCACAAGGAGGATTGAGGAGGGAGAGAGAGAGAGAGCCAGCGAGAGGCAGAGAGAGAGAGAGAGAGAGAGAGAGAGAGAGAGAGAGAGGAGGGGGTGAGGTTGGGGAGGAGGGGGGCTACTTTGTGAAGTTATCATCATTATGGAAAGCCATACGCCGGCGCGGGCCGCGAGGCCGGCATTGGGCCGGTCGCGGTTTGGGCCGGCTGCTGTCGCAGCCCGGGCTCCGCCGAGGCTCCGCGCCCTACGGGACGGAATGGATCCCCGCAGCTCCGGCCCGTCCGGCCTCGCGCCGTGTCTGGAGCAGGCTGGAGAGGCTGGAGCAGGCTGGAGAGGCTGGAGGCCGGCGGCGCTCCGAGGCGCTGCAGCCGCGCTGTCGCTGACGACATCGACGGGCCGAGTGGATGGTGTGGCCCGCGGCTCGTTAGAGGCCGCCCTGCCTCTGCGCTGCTGCTGCCCGCCTCCCAGCCTACCTTAGAAAATCCATTTCGGAAGTGGCCGCGTGCGCTGACCTTAATCGTCCGCCCGTCCGCGTGAAACATTAGGATCCGCACCGGGACGGTGGTAGAGGGAGCGAGAGAGAGAGAGAGAGAGAGAGAGAGAGAGAGAGAGAGAAGGGGGGGCAGCGCAGCGTGCGTGGGAATCGAATCGCGGGCCGCGGCTGCGCGGCCGGCAGAAGCGTCGCGTCGGCGCCATTAGAGCCCTCTTAGGAAGGGCCCTCTAAAACTGAAGCGCACGCAGCGGCGGCAGCGGCCCTGGGCCCATTCAGATGAGACGCATCCGCGGTTGGTCTTGGTGCGCGGCGCGGCCCTGCAGCAGCAGAGGGCTCTCTCTCTCTCTCTCCTCCCTCTCCCTCTCTCTCTCTCTCTCTCTCTCTCTCTCTCTCTCTCTCTCTCTCTCTCTCTCTCCCTCTCTCCCTCCCTCCCTCTTGTGCGCCTCGCCCGCCCCCGGTCCAAAAGGGAAGTACCGAGGCGCCGCAGAACACAACCACTCTTCCAGACTGTCCAGATCCAGCAACCGGCCGGCGCCTGCGAGCGCCTGCGAGCGCCGGGTTAGGCCAGCCCGCGCGGCACGCGCGCACGCATAGGCCGGGGGCTGCCTACCCAGCCGGGCGCCGCGGACGGGCGCCCGCCTCGACGCGACGCACTTGCCGCTGGCATAAGTGATAGTGTCTCTTACCCAACACATCTTTATTGGCAGTAAGACACGATTTCTGAACCTCTTCTATTGTCATTAGGAGGGCGAAACTTCCAGATAATCCAGCATGGCAAAATTTGTCAACAGTCTGCGTACGGAGGATGTTTTTTCGCGGGTGATGGCGGATGCGGTTCTCATACTTGACGCGCGGCCGGCGGGGCTCCCGGCACCTGCAGGACCGCTCTAAGTACGGATTTCCGTCCTTCCGTCTCCGTCCTCACGGCGGCAGCGCGGCAGCAGGAAGTGGCCGCTCTGCACTTTTGTCTCTCTCGCTCCTCGCCGGCCGACGACTACGAGACGAACGCCGGCATTTAGCATCGGCGTGCCGTACAGCGTCTCTCGCTCGCACTCATGGTCCGGTCCGTGGAGAGACAGAGACAGGGACAGGCGGCGACGGTGATGACCCGGAGGCCCGGGGGCGCAGGCCTGCCGGCTCTGCAGGGCTCTGCAGTGAGCCGCTGGCCGCTGGTGACCCACCCGCCGCCGGCGACACAACACAGTCTCCTACGCTGAGGAGGCGCCCCGAGGCCTCACGTCACACCCTCAAGTGTTTTAAAACTATTGAGTGTGTTGATCATCGCGTTAGGAATCGCTCGGAAAACAAATTCCAGCTGCATCTATTGCGAGATCTATTGGCTAAGTTATTTTAGTTCGATTTTTAGCCGGGCTGGGCTCGAAACAAAAATTATATCCAGGAAACCGTGATGGTTGGTTTCTGTAGATTTCCGATCAGGTAGATTGACAAAGTTTAACAAAATCTTGGAGTGACACCTAGCGACATTCCCTCGTAAGCGTGTAGGGATACTACGTAAGGTGTGTGTGTGGGGGGGGGGGGGAGGGGTATGGCGATCGGCAGCCGTTCCAAAACCAGAGCCGGGTTTCCCCGCCTACAGGTGACATTCACGCGCGGCAGTCGGCACTAGGGCGGCGGAGCGTTAGCCGGCGGGGCGGTGGGGTTGTCACCCCCCCCCCCCCCCCCCGGTACTGTATGCAACTGGAAGCACCACTGATTATTCAGAGAAGTTATGATCTGCGAGTACTCACATCTCTCCTGCGGCCGCCACGAAGTATCCAATAAAATCAGAATGGCATCCCAAGGCGCACAGGCCGGCGACGGGCTGCACTTGCACTTCCCTCCCACCGCACTCCAACTTTGTTCTCACTTTGTACTGGTCGGCCTCGGCGTCAGTACGCGGTCCGGTGAGCTCACTGGTGTGCCGAGGCTCGCAGCCTGCAAGCGGCGATGCGAAAGACACGGGACGGTCGCGCACCGCGCCGCACCGGCCGGGCCGAGACACTGACGCACGCGGACGCACGCGGACGCACGGGACCCCGCGATAGAGACCGCGAGAGAAGGAGCGCGGCGCGTAGCCTGCGTGCCCCCCTGCTGACTCGTTGGCCGCCCGGCACCGACTACCGGCCCGGCTGAGGGGCTGGGCTGAGCCTCTGACATGGATGAGCGGAGGGAGGGAGGGAGGGGGACGGGACTACCCCCACCCGCCGGCTCCACCGCTGCGATCAACCCCCCCCCCCTCCCCCCTCCCTTTTCCTCCTCCCTCCGCCGGCGTCCCACCCACCACCTACACCTCTCCCCCTTCCCACGCGGGAGGATCCGGGTTCGAATACTCGTCTGTCTGTGGCTTCGAATCTCTTTACAATGTTCGTGAGAAAGACACTTACGCAATATGGGCTCAGCTGCTTGACGTACATGGTATGTTCAAGTAAAACTGTTCAAAAATGTAAAGATTATGCTTGGAAAATTTTCAATGTTTAAAAAAAATATGTGACCAATTTAAAACATTTTTACCAATTTTATTAATCAAGATGTAGAGCAGTTACAAAAGAAAATAAAACAACAAAAAGTTATATGAACCACAGCATAAAGGGAATAAAATAAACAAAACAAGTTTTTGAACAAATGTGTATGAAACAAAAAAAATGAACACAGTGTCAGAAAAACCACATGATTGACCAACAAGAATTGGCAAATACATTAAGTTATCTTTATACATATTTAGAATCTTCCACCAAAAGAAAAAAAACAACCTGCTTAGTACTTTTCTCCACATAGGAAAAAGTTAGTTTTCATATTTGAAAAGAAACTCAACTACAACTAAGCAGGATAGATGGCAAATATACATTACTGACTGGCCACATGACTGGCTTTATATCACAGAATTGAATAGAATGGTAAATTCCTTACTTATAATATGTAGAGAATACTTAACAAGAGGTTCATAACACTTGCATAAATAACAACAACTGTCTGATAGTAGAATCATGAGATGAAGGCCAAATACGTATGCAGAACCTTGTAACAATTGATCTAGGCAGTGAGATTGAACAGAAAAATGTCAGAACCAAATATCTACATAGACGCTCTCGGGAATATTTTATGAGAATGGGTTTGCAAATGCGATATCTTTTTCCGCAGGAAGATTAGAGAAGAACTGAAGAGAAAACAGATGCATGAACAATGAAAATCTGAAGGTGAAACAAATGTAAAATTATCAAGCCTGTCACAAAAATATTAAAGACTAGTATTTTGAAACTCATTATTTTAGGCACATCATTAAACCATCACAATCGTTCCAATCAAAAGAATACTAGGTAGATATATAATTTTAGGTACAACACGGAGTTATTTACCATATACTTGCTAAACTTGTCAAATTTCAGAAACTCAGAAACAGTACAACAACCAAATTTTACAGCGGAAAGGGGTAATTTTCTATAATATATGGGGTTAAAATCTATCTCTTTATTTGCCATCCTTACCTGATGCCAACATTTAAGTACTTAATCATTTCTTCCAACTGCAGTATCACATGTTAATCAAACACAGATGAAAAATATTGAGGGACAATAAGTGAGATTCTTCCCTAAACAAAGACAACCTTAAAAATCATGCATGATACAATATTAACAAACCTCTTTCTGCCTTCTTCTAAGACAATTAAAAGAGGAAAACCAGAGAACAACTTTTAGTCATGAAGCACTTTGGTACTAACAAAGTATTTAACGAAACTCTCGGACTCGAAATGTTGTCCAAAACGGGCTTCTGGTCTTCTTAAAAGATGGGCGCGCAAACATCGGCCATGGACTTCCTGGTCTTGAGAAACATGGGGAATCACATGGACTGATGGGTTGATTTTCACAATCTGACCTGCCCGTACTATCTGGACTATCACGGTAAACTGAACTTATTGCAGTAGGAGATGCGGGACTTGGAGTTCCATCGCTACCACCAGATATGGATGATTCAGACTGAGAGTCCATAAGCTCATCAAAGTCACTGCTCTCACTTACATTGTCGAGGGGGATTACTTCACCACCAATACTAGGCTGCTGCCAACTAAATATGCCCCCACTCAACATTACTTCCTCCAATTCATTTTCACTAAGGTCAGTCTGAAACAGATGGTATAAACATGATATGAAAATTGTTTCATATTAAATGAAAGCAGGATTAAAAGAAATTTTTGGTCTCACCGGTGGAGGTGTTGAGGGACCCCAATCAAAATCCTCCATTTCACTCTCTTGCATCATATACCAAGACTCGCTTCCACCAGATCCAGCCACAGGAGGAAAACTTAGTCGTTCATAATCACCGCGAACAGGCTCATAATCATCATGGACACTTTCAATATCAGAATCTCCAGCATGACTCAATGCCATTTTGTTTACCTGTAACACCAGAAGACAAGACAATATTGGGGTTAAGAGAACACAATAAACAAAAGTAAGAAGTTTGATAAAACATCAAAACAGATGGGTTCTTTAAAGAAAATGGAAGAGCAGAAATCTATTCATTGACTTACCCTCACTGAATTACGAATGGCACAGTTTTTTTCTGCAAAATGAAGTATCCTGCTCATTAATTTATGATTGCACTGCAAAATTGGGGTTGATACAAAACTTTATTCTATCCATTGAGCAGCAGGAATATGAAATTGAGTTGTGCAGAACGAGAAGATCCATCTTGGAGCAAATGGAGCATGCCAAAAGCCCAGTTCAACAACCAGGATAAAGGGTGGGCTCTACAGTGAGTGACACCAACCTGTAATGAAAGTGAAGGTACAAACAAAAATAACACTAGTGCTATCTTTCAGACAAGATTAAATATAAAAAGAAGAAGCCATTTAATAGGCTGAGTAGGTCTCCATTCTAAAAACACAGGCAGCGATAATCTTGTACACTGAATTGATCACATTGACACAGAGAGAGAGAAGAGAGGGTGCTTACAAACAATAGGGTAGGACGCCGCACAGTTGCATCAACACTGTTTTATTCAGCGACTCTCCAAGTGCTCGCTCTTCCACGTCGAGTATCAAACGGCACGGTTTTCGGTTGCTATCTAGGTCACGGAGGCCAGAGAAAGATCTTGAGGTGCTGAAAAGCTTCTGCTGTGTGTTTACAATCACAAGCATAAAGCTTTCGACCGTTCTGCGTGCAGGTCGGCAGTGAAGTTCACAGTAACGCCGCTGTGGCAGCAGCAGTGGCGCAGTAGCCTCGCGCAGGGGAACGGCAGGGGGGGCCTTAGATCGTGGTTGTTGTTGATTTAGATGAGACACTGACAGCTGCACGATGGTGTCTTTAATCAAAAATCAACTTTTGAAGCATTTATCTAGGTAACAGCACTTTGAGTCAGTTTCCGTCACGCTAGACCCACTTTAAAGCAGCCATCTATTGGTTTAACCTTTCTGCCATAGGCCTTTTCACTGGGAAAAATCAATTTGCCATATCACGAACTTTGGTGTTTAGTGAGCTGTGCCATCATTCGTGCCTTCACATCACTTACGAATCATCTCTAGTAAATCCTATGTTTGAACTTAGTCTCACCAGGAATCTTATTGCACCATCTCATTATATATTACTTTTATTGTTCTAACCTCCTTGCTGTCATTTTGACTCCCACTCCTACAAGTCACTTCAAATGTTATCCGCTTTGAATTAAATTAGTACCCATGCTGTGGTTCAATTATGAGCAGAACATATTTGAATGATGTTTTCGATGTATGACTTATTCTGTCTCTCAATATTTCCTCAGATATACGAAAAACCTGAAAGAAGACCAAATCAATCTCAGCACTTTCAAAGGGGAAGGAGACTTAGCAAACTTAGAATTAGATGAATTAGTGCTAACTGATTTGTTGGAACTACCATCATGGCTGCGACTTACAAGTGCACGCTGCAATCGTGTAAACTTTCGAATTCAATGGACCAAGCTAAAGAGTGTGCCCATATTTCTGGTGTGTATTTTTGAAGCATCTGATGAATTGTCCATACCTGTAAATTGTTTTGGTCCAGACATATATGATGTTTAAAAACTTTCAGACGTTGGATGAAGTTCAGATTGAGGTTGAAACATGTGAAGATCTAAGGTCCATGTCTGTCCAAGCCGGTCTCTCATCGATGGGTGGGGGTCGCTACAGTTTCATCCATAAAGTTATTGATGGTATGACTGTTGCTGTCAATACAGTTTTAGTCACATTCCGCAGTCCAGCCTTTATAGCGTCATTGCAGGTAATTTTAAAGCACCAAGCTTCCATTTATCATTACTTGCAGCACTTATCCAATGTTTATTTTTTAATTATTTGTTTAGATCTCACGTATCATGGTAGAATCCAAGTCCCCTCAGTGGGTGCGTACTGATCTTCGTTATACTCGGATAAAAGAACCTGAAAAGGGACAGCTTTTGATTTTCAAAGAATTGGAATGGCAGACAGTCCGCATTGAAGCTAAGTCCACACAAGACACCAATCTAACTCCACTCCGTTTGCTTACTAATCAAGCACGATGTCGAATAGTAATAAAGAAAAGGATTTCAGGTTGGCATAACATATTTAACGCATATGTTTTTGTTTCACTCCTTCCATCACTTTTGAAGTCTATGCTGTTTTCCAGATTGCTTTGTTATGGGATCTCGACTTCTTCTCATTCTTGATGATCTCTTATGGGTTTTGACTGACTCCCAGCTGAGAGCGGCCCTTCACTTTCTGAATTCTTTGTCAGGCTTAGTACAGAAAGCAACTGAAGTCACTCGCAAGAAAAAAGCTGCCCGCAAATTGGAGGTAGTACTAATTTTTATTGGATTTCATCTGCTTAGTCTCATGGCCTAAACTGAAGACTTCCAACTTCATTTTTGAAGGTTTTGCCAGAGTATCAGGCTCAGATATCTCAACAAGCTCGCAAACAGGGGCGTGAAAGTGACATATCAAGGATGTTCAGTAGATATGATGTGGTGGAGACATCGTACCACTTCCTCTCTCAGCGCATCGATTTGCATCTTTGTGATGATCCTGGAGGTAGGAATCTCATGTGCTTCAACTTATGCACTTCAGTCCTCTTAAAGACATTTTGTCTGTATTTCAAGGACATGGTCCATATTTTCGATTTTGAATTGTTTATTTAGTTGGAAGATCATGCCATCCAGACCTCCGTGATGGAGGTGCCCTACAGATTAGTCTTCAACACTTTCAAGTTGACTATTACCCCTACCATTTGGCGATTGGGGACAGAAAGCACTGGCCGAAGTACAAAGAAGCAGCCTCTACCCACACTCAATGGCTTCAGCAAGCCCTTGCATCTTTCAAGAACAGGTTGCTCCTTTTGACATGGTTGGATCCTTCTTCAATAACATGGTTTGTTTTCTTTCTAAAATAATTTTTCTCTTTTATCAGTTTTCTGGATCTGATTGATGGCAATAAGCCTGTGCACACACCTTTGTCACGGTCCTCTTTTCAAGAGAGTGTGCCTGAACCAGCCAAAAGCAATGGAGCTGCCTATGGAGTCCAGAGCAGTGAGCAAGGACTTCCAGAACAGGTACCTGCTTGTTATATCTCATCTTGGCCATTGCTTACCATTAATGGGTCAGCTCACTTATTTGTGAAAACCTTTCTAGGACTTCTCCAGAAGAGGTAGTCAAGCACAAGGCTCGCAGGCAAATCCAGTGAAAAATTATGTTGTTTCACAATTAGCCAAGTTAATGACTTCTTGTGTAATACTTCGCATAGAGGATTTCACTTTGTACAGAGTGACCACACCAAAGCGCAAGCAAATGCCAAAAGATTTCATTTCAGGTAATGTCTACCTTTTCAGTTATAACTTGCCAAAATAGGATTATGTTTATTGTAAGAAAATTACAGGCCCTGTTCTGTCCATTCTCTCTTCCTAAATCTGATTATGTCTCAATTAAAAAATCTGATCACTACTATTCCAAATACACTTTAGAGGTAAATTTCCATTTAAGAATTGATAGGTGCAGGGTGGCGAATGATATGGGAAATGTTGCCTTGATATATTTTGCACTCTATTAAGTGTTTCAAAAGGGGTAAATTAACTGTCCAACATTGTGATTCCAGGAGTCCAAATAATTTTCAATTGTACACACAATTTTATTTGCACTTTGCTTGATACACAATTTTCTCTTCTTTGTTCGGTACATATAAAGCCCAGCACAGGAGGAGATCAGGTATTTTCACTTTAGCAAACAGTGTGTCTAGATTTAGTAATGTCATAATCTTGTTATCAGTGCCTCTTCACTATCATAGTTTTAGCATAGTAGGCCTAGAAAGATGTTAATCTTCATGAATAAAAAATATTTTTATAGATTTACCATTCCCATAGTCTTTTGCTTGGACTGGAACCAAAGAAGAAAGTTACAGTACTTAGTAGCTTTTCAATTTATGAAATTGGAACATCCTTTATGTTGTGAAGTACTTCCTTCTTTTTTTGTGGTTATGCTGATGATGTGGTTTTTTTTTCTACTCCACAATAGTGTGGCAGATAATTGATGTTTTTTTTTTCTTTAAAAAAACCTGCTCATGCGCTCTGCTTTTCTAGCATACTGAGGGGATTTGTTGAATGCATGCTGTGTTATCTGTTAGTACTGTGCATATTCTTACTGTCACATATCATGTTTGTTATAGGTGACAAAGACAGGTACTCGCTACCTGATGAAGTCAAGACTGTTCATGCTGAATTCACATATTACTACTATCCAGGGGACATACCATTCCCATGTAAATACTGCTTGTGAACAATTTTTTATAGTTGCAGTATCTTATTTACAATAAGTTTTTTCTTAACATTTTTTGTTTAATTTACAGTACCTCCTCCAAAGTTCTATGTGCAATTAAATCCTGTTCAAGTATACTTTGATGTTCTCAGTGTGTTATGGGCCAACTCTTTTGCTTTGAACTTGCACCAGTCTTTGCAGAAGAGTGTTCAGGATGCTAATTCAAATGTTCCCTATGTGGATGTTAAGATTGAAGCTGTCATGCCTAGGGTAAGTTTTCATTAGGAACAATTATTTGTACCACATGTGTAAATTTCAATAATCCAACAGAAACAATTTATGAACTGATGTTTCCAGGTGATCTTGGAGAGTAGTGGGGATCACCTGGGTCAAAGAGATAGACCTAAATCGTTGCATCTGCAAGCATCAAGAGTCACTATAACAAACGTACGAAGCACCCAAGACTCTTGCTCGAGAGCAGATCTTGCTAAATGCGTTCACAGTTTCCAGTTGGGATCCCTATTTTTTGGATCAGAATTTCCATCAAGGCCGGGAGAATACCATGTTGTCAATAATAAGTTTATAAATCATTTAGAAGGTAAGATAAAAGTAAATTGTGTGGTGAAATGGTACACACTCTAAAAATCAATAGACTTCTTACTCCATTTTTTTCAGGCACTGACAATGTCCGTCCTTCACCTTCCCATATTACCGGCAATTCAGTTCAAGACATAGTGAATCAGCTCAGTCGGGAGTTACTGTGGGTAGAAGCAAAGGACACCTGGTGTATCCACCTGGACCCTGTGTGGGGGGAGTTTTATGGTACTCGTGCTATTGGATCAAATCGCCCCACTGCATTCTTTGATGCTCTTCCTGTTACTTTGTGGGTCTACATGAAGAGCCCTCAGATGGAAGCTCAGGTCAGTTCCTCAAGTTTGTGCTGTTCATCCGTTGGGTAGGGAGTCGTTTTGAGTAGAGGTAGATGTAATCTCTGATGAAAATTGAACTTGCAGGAATGCTCAGGTGCCTTTGGAAACGCTGCTAGAAACAGTTTTCAAGAAGTAGGCAAAGCATCTCATCAACCTTGTCAAAATGAAGTTGAACTAGGCACTGCTGACATTCATTTGTTAGTTCAAGTTTCCAATCTAATGTCCGTCCAGCTAAATCATTATCAGCTGCTGTTTCTCTTACGACTAGCTGAAGAAGGGTCCGAAGTGGCTACCTTCTTGACCCTAGATACAGCCAGGTCTGGATCTACAATACTTAGTTCTGACTTTCATTTTTTTTTGTATAAACTGTAAACACATCTATCTTCTTGTTTTATTTTTAAAAAAACGTCTTTGGTCTGTTTTTGCAGGATTTTGGACCATAAGGCTAGTGGATCCTTAGTTGTTGGAGCTGTCTTGCCTCAGGTTGAGGTGACACTGGTAATGCCCTCTCAAACTCCTGGAAAAGAATCTTCTGGAGGAGATGTTGAGTCAGTTTTCCCAGATTCTTCAAGTCTTGGTGATGAGTTAGTTGGCAGTAATGTTGAAAGATCCGTGGACATGGGGAGTGGTAATGTTGATAGAGCAAGTGTGCACTTCTCAAACTCTACTGGCCAGGTGTCTCAGGTATTTGTCTGTCATGCAGGCCCCTAAAGTGTTTTGTTTGCTTTTGTTCGTAAAGATATCTTCTTGTGTTGCAGGATACGGGTTACAGACGGGGTTTGCCGCCCGTGACATCAAATGGAAACGGCCGTGGGACGCCAGCTAGTGATGTATCATCATCATACTCCATGGATTTTCAGACGAGGCCGGCCGCACGGCAGTATGAAGAAAAGCCAGTCGCAGCAGCTGTTCCTTCGACGTTCAACAATTTGAATTCTCTTTTCAGCTCAAGCAAGAAAGTATTTAACAGGATGACCAACTCGATTGATGCTGCACTGAAGCCGTCTTTGGATGATGCTAGTGATACGGTAAGAAGTGAAAATTTGTATTGAACAAGAAGTTTTAAAATTGTTTCTTTCCCCGAGCTTCAACAACTATTATCTGTCCGATAGGCATCTCTGCGCAGTGAGGGAAGTTCTGATAGTGAAAATTATGTGATGATTGGTGGAGAAAGTGGTGGCATTGATCGTCCATTTGATGCCAGTGATGCCATGTTCCGAATTACTTCATACCCTGACAATAGTATGCAAAAAGTTGAAATGGCTAGTGAGGTCCTAGAAGAGGAGCCTACTGGAACAGTGGTAACAACTCCTAGTGAGAGAGCTGATTCAATTGATAGTTCTATCAAGCGGCGAGATCTGGTATGTGTAATGCATTTCTGGCATTGCTGATACTCCATCTGTCATGGATGATGGTTTTAATCCGTTTCCTGTTTTTAGGTTTCTGTGGTCACCTTCAAACTTGCAAAAGTTGAATTTATGCAGCAGTCTGAGGGCTTTTCTTCAAGTATTAAAGTACAAGTGGCTAATGTTACATCAGAAGAATGTGGAGCTATTCCATGGGATGAGTTCCAGGTCAGTTTGCTAATTGTTTACTTCAAAGTTTTATAATATGCATGCCTATGTAATCCATTTCTTTCCTCTCTTGACAAGCAAAAGCTACAAAAACTTTGATGCATGGTTTTGGAGGGCTGCCTCATTTGTGTGGTCTCTTATATTTGGTCGAGTTTCAATTTGAGCACTTCAAAATAATTTTCCTTGTCTCTTCTTATATTATCTTCTTCTTCTGTCCTGTCACCACATGTATAATATTCTCTGTGAACAAAATATTGGTCAAACCCACTGGAACTCTCTTCAAATAGTGTTCAAAACTGTTGTTTATAGTCTCATTCAAAAAGGATTTATTTTCTGTTATGTGCTGGTCCCATTCGTTACTTTCGAATGAATTAAATAAACCTTTCTGCCGTGGTACTTGAAAGAACACTACCCAGTCTTGTTTGAAACAAATTCTATCATGCTTGCTTTCTCTTTCTTAAGTTCTCTTTACTTCTTTCCACAAAACATCATATGATTCTTGGTTTGCTTTTAAGAGACAATGTAGAATAAACCTGTTCTCATATGAAAATTTTCTTTCTTGTGTTTTCTTGCATGCTTGCCTTGAATTATTGTGTGGCTGCTCAGACCGAAATTAAGGTATTTTTATCTTTTTTATTCCACAATTATTCATTTAAACAAAGTTAGGTTCGCTCCTCTGTGCTTGTAGGTTACTCTCTTCTACTGTTTGCCACCCGTATGCAATGCCTTTGCCATTGCCTTATACCTTTGAAACCTGCACATAAATTGTGTATTTCAGCATTTCTCCTCTTTTCCGCCTTGTTCCTCTATTTTCTCATGCATCTATCTCTCATTGTGTAATTGAACGCTAGTGTGTACTGCATCAATTTTTCAATCTCTCTGTTTCTTTTAAATGTTGTCCGTGTGAAATTTTCTACAGTGACTACCATACAGAACTATTGAAACATTTTCCTGTGAGACTTATTGTCGTCCACTTGTCAGAGAAACTAGATTAAAATCTCTAGTCGCTTTCTTTACCCTTGCATAGTTAAAATGTTTGACTTGATTAGACAAGTAGCTTATTGGAAGCTGGCACTCTTTGAAAGTACTCACTCAACCAAATCTTATCCCAAGCATGTCTAATCTTTCAGAGTAAGTTCAGTTCTCGATCCCGAGCCTGGGTTGAAATGCCTCTGGATACAGCTGGACACCCGAGACTGCAGCTTAGGCTGGACCATGGCTTGCTGCCAGAGCACCAGTCCGCGGCTGCAAGGTTAAAGGGCCCTTGGGACCGCTCATGTATGCAGTCTTGGTTCGATGACCTATTGGAGGTGCATGTCACAGACCTCCCGGTTCGCCTTACCATGAGTACAGTCACAGGTCTTACAGACATGATGGAGGATGAAATTATTCCAGTACCACTTCCAATGGAGGTTTGTAAGAAATGGAATTGATTGAACTCTAACATTCATATTGTACTATGGTTGTAATGTACTGATCTTTTGTCTACTCCAAATCCATAGGTATTTTTGGAAAATGTTTCTCTTCATTTAATTGAAGATCGACCCAGCAACAACATCACATCACCAGGACCGGTTCCTGTTGATGCCACTATATCTAGATTGCATATAACACGCAGCAAAAGTGGAATGTTCCTTATTGAGCCGCCAGGTTTGTACTGGAATAATCTCTGAACAATTCTAATATATATCTAAAAACTCATGAGACAATTCAATCCATTGTCAGGGCGTGCTCGTGCTGAAGAGTCAGCTGAATTGGAGAGACTTGAAAGGTCCTTAACTCGTATGACGTCCGAAAATGAGGAATTGCGGCGCCGGTTGGCAGCATTTGAGCAGCTTTCAGAAGAAAACCACAGACTGAGGCGTTCTGCTGAGGAATCAGACGCTCTTCGGTATGTGTAACTCAGCCTGTGAAAAATAATGGTCTTCCCAACAAGTAAATAGAGCTCGATGTAATTAAACATAACCATTATCCAGGTCCTGCTTGGCCAATGCCCAAGATGAGCTTAGCACACTTCTGGAAGAGAAAGTGTCATTGCTAGATGAAATGCAAGCATTGCGACAAAAAGTAAACCGCAGTGGTAGCTCCGGCAGTACAACCAGCAGTGGCAAGAGATAGCAGTGCGATGGCTCCTGCTTCAAGTGCCGCCACTGCTGCCGGGGCTCTCGTCACAGCCGCAGCAAGTAGACCCCGGCCAGGCACCGCCAGGCACCGCCCGGCACACCGCTGAGGCGGGCTGACCGAGTGGAGCAAGGAGCAAGCATTGCAAGACATGCACTGGACTTGGTGCTTACCTTTTCAAGGTTGGGAGGGTACAGTGGATTGAAACTCAGAAAAATGGACCAGCATACTTATCCTGAAGGTACCTCTTAAGTACACAACATACTTTCAGGTCATAAGTTCAGCTTCACTCCCAAAAGTGTCCTCCCTATGCACTGCATACTGTCACCATTGTTTTGGGAGAATGTTAAGTTCACATCAAGACTGTGATATCTTCCCTGCCAGTGCTTATTATTATCAGTTTGTAATGTATTGAGTGGTATTATATATGTAAGCCATTGCAAAAGTGACTGTTAATCAGTGTGAACAGGCTTCTTTTTCTCTTTTCGAGCAAGATTTCTTAACTTCTTCCTCTGATCAGTTGTTGATCACAACCCAGATATTCTTGAATCTGCATTGCATATTGTTTCTGCTCTTTGTTCCATCACTCTTCTATTCATGATATCATATCTCTGGATACTGTTTGTATTTTTATCCATTTGTTCAATTATGACTATACTCTTACAAAGCTTCTTTGCATACTTGCCTTCTCACTCCAATTATAGTTGCCTTTAAGAATATTTTATATTTCTGTTGTCAACAATGAAAACAGAAAGAAAAAAAGATTTAACAGTCATGGGTTTACTTAAGAATGATCTGCATGTGATGTCCACCAATAGACTCGTTAGTAAAAGGCAGAGATTGTGAATATCAAGAAAAATTAGACATGCGAGGGAAGCTGAAAAATACTTGATAATTAAAACTGTGCCATGTTGATGTGGTTTGAGAAACCAGTGTGTGTCATATTTGTTTGTGATCACGAACATGGAGCTCCGAATTCCTGTAACAGATGGCCCTGTCAGTCTTTTTTAAGAAAAAAAAATTTATGAAATCATTTTTACATATCATTAAGTATGGCTTCCAATATATATGGAGTCAATAGTTGAATTATTTTCCAACCTTCAGCCGCCCTCCTTCCATTACATAGTGTTTTCAAGTCGGTAACTATTTTATGTAGGCTTGTGCTAGCAATCCTTTTAAGTTCCTTTCATCCATAATACTTGACAGCAGGTGATAAATTTTCCTGAGTTTTGAATGCTTTGACTGTGTATGCCCATTTGTACTTTGAATTGTATATTCTTCTTCTTTGTAAATTGTTTTTATGGCATATATTACCCCACCAAGGTTATTTGTGTATAACCAGCTGGCTGAGTTATAAATATATATTTTAATGGTTTCACTATTTTTATTTTGAATCTATTTATGAAATGATATGCAAGTGCATATGAGACTTTTGCCAATGGCAAACTGGATAAGTTTAGTAGGTAGTATGGTAACATTACGTGTAGTATCGACCGGCTCATGGGAAACTAAGCTCCTCCAAGATAAGAATATTTATTGTTATTTTCCATCACATCTCTTATATGCTGTTGCTGTTGTAAAACTCGGGCTTGGTCAGATTTTAATACAACAGTTCCATGTGTTGGTTGCCCTTACACACTGGTGCTGATAAATATTATCTACTTGATAATTTTGTTATACTTTGTTTTCCTTGTTGATTTGGTAGTTTGTACTTTTCAATATGAAATTTATTCTAACTATAAATATTTGAATTGTTTATGTCTGTTTGAGTTTGATTTTATCAGGAGTGTTAAGTATGTATACCTTTTTCCTCTACTGTGAGTTCATTCTGTGTCTTGAAACTTAAAGATCAGTACAGCTGTGTGCCTCTTAAAGAAGGACAATACTGTACTATATTTTTGTAAAATTTCTGTGTTACCGGTTTGATGGGACTTCATTGAATCCTTGCCTGCTTTGATGACTTTTACCTGGGAATGGTCCTGACAACACACGGGGGTATGATGTAGGTGTCAATTGAGAAACATACATATTCTGCCCATTTCTGTAAGAGGGATGTGTCTTCTTTTGAGTTTTGAACTCCTTTAATTTGCAGCTAAAATGAGTTAATGGTACCATTTCTGCCATAGATAGTTTTATTAATTGCAGTGACAAGACTGACTTATTTCATGCGTGATATTAATTTATTGGAATTAGTTAGGAAAGAAACGTTCTTTGAACATTTACTCAACCTCAATTTCTTTTAGCTCTGCTGAAGAATAATCTGTGTGTCCTTATGTTGTTGTTATGTATGTTACGGCTAATGTGCGGAGCGCGGCTAAGATAAGCCGTCTAATGTTAGGAGTAAACGAGCGCGGGCGGCTAATGTCGTTTCACGGGAACCACGTGCGACATTAGCCGGCTAATCTTAGGAGTAGCCGGGCTCCGCACATTAGCCGTAACATGTATCCAAACAAATTCTCTTCTTAATTTTGACATGGCTGTAAAAAAAGGGAGGGGGGGGGGGGGGGGGGGGGGCTCTTAGGGATTGGGCAAAGTTATACTATTTATTTTTCTCTTGATTGTTGTTGAGGTATATAATGTACATGCTGTTCAGTCCTGCAAAACACGCATTTGTGTTATAAACGTGATTCAGATGCAAATCTTGTTTGAACTTCTTATCTACTTTTGTATTCTGAATCACTATACCAAAGAGGGTGCAAGTTACCATACAGGAGGCACTCAGCATTTGGTGGGTTTTCATTAGTGATTGTTAGGGTTTTTTTTTTTTTTTTGGCACTTTTGAGTAACTTCTTGCTTTTACTGCAAGTTGTTTTGAGTGCCCGGTTACTGCCATTTTCTAGTTTTGCGTTCTTCTGTCACCCTGCCTATGGACGGCTTGAATGTCTTTTTATTTGGGTGTTGATGATTTAGGACAACTGTAGTTATCAAAGGTATTGACTTCTTGAAACTTCAAAAAATTTCTTCCATATTTTCCAAGTCTTTTATGCCAGTATAAATAGTCCTCTGAAGAGACTTTTCTCATGCGTTGTTTATTCAAGCACAAGTTAGCTTAAGGTGGCACATTGATTTCATGGAATTATTCAAATACAATGGTGGGTAATTCTTTCAGTGGGAAGATTAAGAAAGCTTTTCTGTTGGTTACTGAGTAATCATTTGTTACCGTTCATTTTCATATAATAACGTCCTTCGTAATCATAGGTTTGACATTTTAAAAAAGGTTTGCTGTTTGCTCATTTAGTGAATTTTATGGTTGACTCAGCAAATTAAGAATCCCAGCAATAATGTGATCCGCAACGAGTGGTTATTGTGAAACAATGTGTAACACCAATAGCTGTCCATCAGCAATCAGAATGTGCTGTGTTGAAAGCGGGAGACATGTGGGTAGACTTTGTCAAAACAGTAGATTGGTTCATTATATTATGAATATAGGACTCTCTAGACCTCTCCCTGTGAAGTTATCCTCTTTCAGAGGAATGATGTGATGGCAGTCGATGGCTCTACCATCGAGATAGGTCTCTGTATGATCTGGCTGGGAAAGATATGCTCCTCCTGAGTGGGCTTTCATTTTGAAGAAAGGAGGGAATTAACTTAATTATTTGTGACGGCTATGGCTTGTTGTGCGTGTGTTCTTTAAGATATTGTGTTGAGAGTCTGTTGTTTAATTGAAGTTGCCCTCAGCCTTCAAAAACAACATTTTTCTGAAGATTTTAAATAAATAAAAGATTATGTGGGTTAATTTTACAATATGTTTTTCATGCTTCCCAAGACAAATTGAAGAAACAAAGTTTTTCACCACTGACAATTTATTAGGAAACTTACAAAACAAAGTAATCACATTTTCAATTTTTTGTTTCCTGAGCACTACCAACACTTAAAGGGACTGAGATCAAGAAACTGGTTATGTATAAGGATAAAAAAATAAAGCTTGCATGGCCCTGTGCCGATTCAAGTTGAAATAAGAATGACACCAGTCCCAAATAATTCTCTCTGATCCATCAGAGGCCTTGTAAGTAATAATTCACAGACAGTTCAATCTCTGGGGCAAAGCCATATAAATACATGTTAAAACTCTTTTTTTTCTCCCCCGCATCAAAATAATTATTATGTACAGCTAGTCATTTGAGCAAAGATCTGCAAAATATTTCTAATGACGATCCTCAATCTGACACCTTCACTGTCTTTGCACATAGGCTAATTATCATCACTATCGCTGCTGCTACTACTTGAATCACAATTGTGAACAGGTCTGTGGTTGGGATTCCCTGCATCAAAGTCATCATCTGCTTCAATGGTTTCAAAAGCTGTTGGCCATTGGTTATTTTCACGCAGAAAACGCATGTAGTCCGATGTTATTGGGCGCACCATCTCAGCACGCACCTTGTCACCTTCTGGGATTGATTCCACAAGGATAAAATCATCTCTTTTCACCCAAACACTTTTTCGGAAACGTGTGGGCATGGAAATGAGAAAAACTTCACCCGTTTCACCCTCTACTTCATGGAGATTGTTCCCCATACTAGCACGGATCTTCACAATTTTTTCATTTGGTTTCGGCAGGTCCAAATCTTCAGCCAACACACTACGCATCACATGTTTACGTTTAGTGGCGACTGACATCTTTCCTGTAGACAAAAGAAAACAGAATCACTAAATGATCTCATAAACCTTATAAAAAAATAAATACATGAGACAACCATAGGACAATTTAGCAATAATTTTTCTCAAACTACAGCCAATATAAACGAGTCCATCATTGATATGTCATCTTGATTCACAAAGGAAAGTTAACTATACCTCTTCTTGGCTGAGAGTAAAGCAGTTGGGCCACCGGCCTTTTCAATGGCTTTATAAATATCCAGATTTTCACCTGGAGGAATTCCATACCCCTTCAACAGTCCATGAGGGTTTGATGGAGTCTGACAATTGTCATGAGCCTCCTTCCTAAGCGTTTTGTCAACCTCTACAGACGTAAAGAAAGCAACAGAGAGAGGCAGGTCTATCAAGCCTAAACGAGAAACACAGAAAGCTCTGGTGAGTAAATGAGCTACATGAAGAGCTAATGCTGCACGATGGGCCTTGTCCTCGGGCACAAGATAACGTACTTCATCATGAAAGCTAAGACAAAACCTAGCATCAGGTTCAAGCCACTTAAATGCAACCAGCAGCAGATGCAAGAAATCTACTGCGCCACTTTGAACCACCCAATTGATGCGTGTGGGGAGATTCTTATCGTATTGACTTTCAAGGGCCCTGCTGAGCCGTCCCCCCAGAAATGGGGTTTGGGGTGTCCTACTGTGAGCTATTTCTTCCAAACGGTTGAACACTGCAGACTCTGACCCTCCACTCCAAATCTGTCTGAACATATCTTTTCTGTCAACACCATATTGATTTGCCGAAACAGTGGCATCATATGCTGAGTGAGGTCCATAAGGAACAACACCCATGTACTTTGTTAAGGGTACATACATCCGTTGACCCTTTGTCATCCGGAACATCTTCCTAGCTTTGGACTTTGCCTCTTGGATTGGCATAGAGGGATTAAACTGCTTAAGCAGTTGCTCTGCAAATGGTACACCAGCACCATAAATTCTAGCATAATTTATAACTTTGGCATGGTCTCGAGATATCCCCACTGCTTTTGCAGTAACACTGTGCATATCAGTTCCTTCTGACTTGCGGCCACTTATGGTCATCCATCCAAATGGTGTTCCTCCATGAATTTTGGAAGCATACGCATCACCAATGAGAGATGCAATCCACAATTCCTGAGAATCCACATCTGCACCAACAATTTTGTATCCGGGAGGGGCTTGAACCATAGCTCTGAGTTCTGATCCAATACGCTCCTTCGATATATTAGAGGCAGTCATCCAAGTTCGTTCAACAGCTCTACGAGTTAGGGTTCCACAAATGATCAACTGTGGAAGTATAGCCCCAATGGGGACCTCACCAATATTTTGATGCAAGTCTTTAGACGTTAACCAGATGACTAACTGACCCATAATGCGGCTCCTTGTATTTCTCCAATATGAAAGCTTTTTTGCTATGTCCATCATTCTCTCAGCTACTGCATCCCCCGAAAGAATATTTTCTGAAAATTTTACGATGAAGTCACGTCCCAAGGGATCTCCTACTCTCAGTCCTGAACCATTTTTGTGTGGTAGCCTAGAGAACATAACACCATTACAGAGTTCTACCTCACCACCAAACTTTCTCTCTTCCAATGGTATAGTATTCCATAGATCCAAAAGCTCCTTCAAAGGGAGATCTAAAGCTTCATCTGGATGAACTGTTTGACTAGAATCTCTCGGTCGTAAGCTTCCCCACCCTTCTCCACGAATGAAATGAAGAGGATATTTCTCCCAAGTCAGACGAAGTAGTTTTGGTGCAACCTGCATCTTTGTAGTGATGAGTCGAGGCCCGGGGGACCAGTCATCTTGCTTCGGAGGCTCACACAGCTTGCGGTACCAGGCAGGGTAACCTGGCAGATGCGGAGGCCTTAATGGTAATTGAAAACCAGCCTGTAGAAGAGATTGGACTTCTGGTGTTGTTTCTAAATTTTCTACATACTCACTCCCTCTTCTTTGTAGCTCATCAAATATAACATGAGGGCTAACTGTCTCATCTCTTTCAACACCATCTTTAGAAGAACTTGCTTGCCTTGCACCTCCCTCCTTAGCTTTGGGAGGTTTTCGTTTCGTAAGACGAAGTTCCTGCAAACTCCAATCCTGATCCCACATCCACAAATCTTTGCGATATAAATTATCATGCATAAGACTACATGCTTCATCTGCTCTTCTCGCCAGCTGAAACCCAGCTTCGACACTCAAGTCTTGGTAAGATTGCTCAGAGTTGTCTAAATATTGATTCCAATTTCTGTTGACAGGAAGGTACGCCATTGATATTTCAAGCATTCCAGCCAAAGTCACTGGATGAGGAAATCTCTTCAAAAACATTGGGAACAGACACTTCAATACATCATGAGTTGCAGCAACATCAGATGCACAATATGACATGCTTGATTGAAAGTGACGTCTCACATCAACTATGTCACCATCAATAAAAACATCCCTACCAGCTTTGTCTAGCTGCTTACCACAATACAGTTTCAGCACCTCTGCTAACCCATTTAACGAAGTATGTTCTTGTAGTGATGAAATATCTTCCAGCTCGGATAAAGTCTCCTCGTGATCTGATGTCGAGTCCTTGCTGTTTACATTAGCTTTCTTAGCCTTAGTCAACAGTATCTTTTGATAACTTGTGACTCCACTCACACAAATATGCAGTGACATTGTGTCAACAAAACGCGTCCCTGTGGGTTCCAGCCAATACTGCTCTTTGAAGCGAGCTCGATCATACATTACGTTGTGGCCAACAGCAACACGAGGTTTTCTTACAGTCTTTGAGGATGTTCCTTTTTGAGTTGTGACACTTTCCAATGGAATGAGATGCTGAGTAGTGTATTGCTCCCTCATTGATGGTATGCCTCCATCTGAGAGACTAGGAGATACCCATCCATACCAGGCATTTGGGCTCGCAGCAGTTGCAAGAGTTGGTAAAGGTCCAGCATTTTGGCATACCTCAACATCTATCACAATCGCATCATCTTCGGGGAAAGGGATACTTTGTGGGGCCTGTCCAGGCACATACTTCGTCCATCCTGCACGAAGCTCCCAAACAGAAGGTGGATCAGGCAAGGGGGAGCAGAGTGATTCAAGTAACAGTTGATAAGGCTCACTTTGCTGCTTGCCAATATTTAAAAAGTGTTCTTCCACATTCATTCCTTCTAGAGGAGGTAGTTTCAGGTCAACATCTGGAGCAGTGCTCACTTTGTTAACTTTCAGACCAGCCTTATTCAAAGTGGACAAAGAGCTCTTGACATCCTTGTCAGTACATGATGCAGTTTGATTACCAAATAAATGCTGAAAGATGTTTCCAGGCAACATCTGAATACCACAGGGATTGACACGGATACCATCTTCAGATGGCTTCAAAGAATGTCTGGAAGAGGCCTTGGGCTTACTTGGAGATTTCTCTACAGGTTGGGGAATGGCAAAAGTTTTTTCCAGGTTCGGAAATGCAGTTGAATCTGTACTTTGATTTGTATTGTTAGTGTGCTGAAGTGAACTTAGCTTCAGCTTTTTAACAATTTTTGGACTACGAATAAAATGGTTCAAAATCATTTTTGTTATTATGTTGTTGCTTCTTGGTCCACTAAGATGCTAGAATCTCTCCAACATTCATCGCTCCTTCCATGACGCTGCAATACCACATAACAGACCATTAGTTTCTCGCAATTAATCACAATTGTAGTTTTAATTTTAAAAACTTTAAGTTGCTACACTATAGAGCATTTTCCCAATAGCTCCCCAATATTCTGCAATCCATTATCAGAGCACATGATTAAGGTTGGCTGGGTTCATCAGTGTCAATGCATTCACTTTGAGATAGCCTGATAGCTTCGTCAAAAGTTAGCTTTTCAGATTCACTGGAAGCATCTTCTCTCAGAGTAGAGCTCAGTGTTACAAAAGGTAGCTCTGCTGCAACTTTCGGGACATCCTTAAGACCCAGTCTTGCCGCACAAAATGCTACAGAGTAAAGATGAGCAAGGTGAAGTGACTTTGCAGCATGGTATTTTTTATCACACGGCACAAGATATTTAATAAGTAAAGTGTTGGAGGAAATTGTGCACAAGCGAGCATTTGGCTGGAAACCGTGGAAACACAACATGAGAGTATGCAGATAATCAGCAACAGAACTTCTCAGAAGCCAATTATTAATTAACGCCATATGTTGTTTCACATCACTTTCTAATACTCTGCTAAGGCGACTTTTAAGAAAAGGGGTAGTTATATGACTTTCCTCTGAAAGTTTTCTCAGTACTTTCTGAAAATCAGACAGAACTCCATTACCATTTTCTCCTTTACTTTCCTTTTTCTCATTTGACACTCCGTACAGGTATTCTAGTAGAGTGTCAATTCTTTGATAAACAGTCAAATCTCCAAGCACCGGATTAATTCCTTTCAATACACTTGCCAAAAACCGTCTACGTGCACCCCAAATCACAGCACGAAAAACCAATTCTGATTGAGGAAGGGACAGGCTTGTACCCCCTGAAATATTCTGGTAAACTGTACCTTCCACAAACTGCCTTCCGATGAGGCTTGCACAGTACTGACCATGGTGACTATCAGCCAGAAGAGAGGTGACCCATAAATCGGCATGAGGAAATCTAGCAGAGATAAAACACCAACCTCGAGGAGCACTGAAAGCCGTGCTCACATTTAGCCCCGTACTTTCACAATCTTCATCACACAGTGATGAAAAGATTGACTCTTTTGGGTGGCGAGCATAATCACCAAATGCAGACGCAGAGGGTATGATCCCTCCATTTGAAAGCTCTGCATTAAACCACACAATTGGCAAAGTTTCAATGGGCTTTCCATTCTTATTCCAAAACACATTTTTTCTAAGATTTTCCAAGATTTTTTTAGCCTTACGATTAGATGAACGAATACATTGATTAGCTAGCAGGTAAACAGAGAGTACACCACCAACATTTCTTTCCATTTTAACAGGATGAGGAAGTTTTTTAAAAAGTAAACCACTCTGTATGAAATATTGGTTGAAATTTTCTTCCTTGGTTTTAAAGCTATACTGTTTACTGTTGATTCCAGAATTGGCTGCAGCAATTCCAGTGCTCAACTGAATGAAGTCTCTTAATGTAGGACAAGACGTAATCCTTGGTTTTGGTTTAAGGGCTTCACATGTCTGCTTCACACTTTGAACAGGCACAGTACTCCCTGTCATTTTTGATGATTTCAAAGCCGGCAGAAGCATACCCCAACCATACGCCTGCTCATAATGAAGAGGAAAGCTACCCCAACAGAGTTGCATAAGTTTGGCAGCAATGTTTTTTCTGAAGTTCACATTTATTTCCAGTCCATTATCAGCATCACTATTAACTTGTGAGGTAAGTTTCTTATACCATTCAGGATATTTGTTACCGCTGATGTCCTCCTTTTTTTTCCTATAAGAGAACGACCAATCTTGGTCCCACATCCAAGGGTCACTTTTGTATTTTTTTCCATCAAGAAGATGTAAAGCATCATTTGCAAGTTCTTGAAAGAGCTCTTTGACTTCCTTGTCTTGAATTGTTGCTGTCTCCTTAACATTTTTTATAGCATTTGACCAATTTCCATTCACTGGTACAAACATTGAAGATATTTGCAGCAAAGCATTTAAGGTGGCACCATGAGGAGCCCTTTCAAAATACAAAGGGAGTAGCTCACAAAAGACTGAATGAGTAGCTTTGACATCTAAAGCACAGTACATGCAAAGTTCTTGGAACCTCTCTGCAATATCTCTGAGAGATCCTTGAACAAATATGTCTCGAACTGTTTTGTTCAGATCACTACCACAGTAAAGACGGTGGACATGGTTCAAACTGTTGCCTGAGGCAAGATTGGCCCACTCAGGTTTCTTTGATGCTTGCAGTATGAAATATCTTTGCAAATCTGATATTCCACTGACAGCAATATGAGCCGCCATTGTATCAAAAAATTTTAAACCTGACATAGGTAGATCATAGCACTCTTTTATTCTTGCACTGTCAAAACATACATAATGTCCAACAACAACACGTGGTCTCTGACCCTGATTGCCCAATGGAACTAAATCAGATGTGAGAACATGTTTCTTATTCTGGTTCAGGCTCTGGATCAGGGCTGGACTCACCCATGAGTACCAGGCAGTGCTACTTACTGCAGTGGCAAGTACTGGAGCAAAACTCACACGCACACAGACTTCAGCATCGAAGAATAAGGCATCCTCATCAGGGAAGTCAACTCGGCGGGGTTCACATCCCCGTGTATAGCAAGTCCACCCAGGCTCAAACAGCCACTGATCAGGGAGTGGAGGACAACTACCAGCTGCCAGCCCTTTCAATAGATTAGCGTAATCAGAATTTTTCCTTTCTAATTCTTTGATATGCGATAGAACAGAGTTCCCATGGAGACAGGGCAGTTTCATTGGTTCCAAAGATGACGGTACACCGCTCAGGGTATGTTCATCTCCTGAGAGTTGCAGATCAGTGCCAAACAGGTACTGTCTCATCCATGGAGAAATGAATTTGGACTTGACAGTATCACCCTTGGCATCAACTACCGTTTTCAAACCTCTCACCCGTATTCCTCTCATATTCAAGGTAGTCTGCCTTACACGAATCCACAGAACTGGGGCCTCAAAAGTTTGCAAGGACACTTCTCAGGTCCTCACCCAGCAGCACCGATCTCCATCGCCTCTGCAGAAAACATCGACATTGATGTAAAGTAAACCCTCATGGAATGTTGAAGAAGTCAGAGATTCAGAACTTTGGCCCATAAGATGAGCGAAACTGTCACTTGGCGAAGCAAGGAAAAATATGGAAAAGTGAAGTGGGGGAACCGTACGTGGAGTTATGGAAAACTGAGCGCTTCCCTAACCGAAATCATGTGCTGAGACAACAGAGAGCCCTAACCCCCCGAAAAACATAAACATGACCCTAACCTCAAATAAAGACAATGGACATTGAACTTAAAAAAATTATAACAACTTGCCACTAAGACGAAAATTCATAAAAATGAATTTATACCTTAGCTACACAAGTTTTATCAGATAATAGGACGAAATCATTACCTTATTTCAACCTCCCCGATCTCTTAAAGTCAGTTAACCAGTTGAACACGAGACCCACGGGGCGACTGTGTTTTGTTTTTTATTTTGCTCAGGCAGTTAGCGACGTACCAACACCAACCTCATAAAATGCAAAACTATTTTAAATAAAGAAGACACAATCATACGCATCCTTGTTAAATATAGTACCCGTACGGTGCATACAACAAAAGACAAACACGAATTCACTTTTTCTCAAAATCGGAGCAGGAAATTAAAGCAGGCATTGGTCGTGAATGTTGCTACTTAAAATATGCCAAATCGCCAAACAACCAAATCAAATATACCGAAATATCAAGCTATTTGCTACGATCGGGGTTCTTTTCGTTGAATTGTAATCGTGCAGGTTTCTTGAATTCTCAGCAAAGTCTTCTATATGTTCAAGAGGAACTCCGATTCTCAAGAAAACTCCGAAGTGGTGATAGAGGGGTAGGGGCAGGGGGGTATCAACCGCTGGATAGAAAACGCAATGTTGTTGTGGCTGTTAGCGCTGTAGCCCAGAGCCCAGCATCTGGCTGGAGAAAATACCCCAAATTCCTGTCTTAGACGGTCTGACTTGGGCCAATATTCTTGGTCCGTGGGAGTGACGAGGGTGTGAGGAAACCGCCACGACGCCGTGCTGCCAAGGAGACCTCTGAAACTGTTAGTGGCAATATTCAGAGGGTTCAGAAGACAATGATAAACTCAACAGGTCGGGACGGACTCTGGAAATTTTCTTGAATTGAGGCCCGGCTGTCCTGGACTGTAGTTTAGAAAACGCTCGTTATGTGCGAACGATGGAAATTGGAGGAATTCCTTATTGTGGCCATCTTAAAGTGTTCTGATAGCTTTTGTGATTGTGAGAGAGTGATAAGGCAGGTTGGGGACTCCTGCCCTGGATATGAACATCAACTTCTGTAAAGTTTTCTAGTTTTCGATGCCGCATTGCATGAAGTCCTTATTCTTGTTCCAACATGACTGGCTGATTTAGAGCCATTGTAGCAAGAAATCATGCATCCAATAAGAAGACGGAAAAAACGACCCAACTATGGTGTCCGAACAGTGGAGGTTAGTCGTGGTAAAAATGGATTTGGGTTTACAATCTCAGGCCAGCAGCCATGTATACTCAGCTGCATTGTTGCTGGCAGTCCTGCTGAAACTGCTGGACTGAGAGCAGGTGACTATCTTGTGGCTGTGGATGGGAGAAGTGTCAGCAAAATGCCCCACGATGATGTAGTCAGATTAATTGGTTGTTCAACTGGAGTTCTGAAGCTGCAGATAGCTGAAAACTATTACTCTGACAGTTCTGATGATGATGTTTTACCTGTGAGACCGAAGCCAAAGTATTTGCACAAGCCCCGAAGCAGTGGACATCAACAACAGCAACAGCAACAGCAACCGAGGCAGGGGGCAGGAGTTAGCCAACAAAACCGCATTGCAAAGGTTGTACAAGATTTGAGAACAGGTGCGATGTTTGAAGAAAGCTTAGTCCAACCTTCTGCGTGCATTCTCACTGATTGGAGCCCGTCATCAATGGCTCCAACTCCTCCTCCCCGTGGGTATCAACAACTTCCCTCTGAATCTGAGAACATTGAGCTCCATCAATTTCTGATTGGCTACTTGGGAACCATTGAAATCCCCAAGCAGCTGCAGCCAGGATCCAAGCTCCAGGTAATAGATGTGATTACTTTCAATTTAATTCATTCCTCTTTTTTTGCTAACATCCGCCTCAGAGTATCCGATCTCATTTGCATATGGTGACTTGAATGCTGGAGGCGCACAAGTGTCGCGCTTCATCGCCCCTCTTGTTGTTCCAGATCGTGTGTGCGTGCGTGCGCAAGCTCCGCGCCGAGAAGCGGGTGCCGACGGCCGTGGTGCTGCGCGTGCTCTCGCAGTGCATCCGCCTGGAGGACGCCCGGCCCGGCCTCGGCCAGGGCGCCTCGCAGGCCGGCGCCGGCCCCACCACGCTCGCCGAGTACCCCGCCAGCCGCGTGCTGTTCTGCGGCGGCGGCAGCAGCGGCAGCAGTCCGGACGGTGACCGCCGCCACTTCGGCCTGCTGACGTCCACGCCGCATCCCATGGACCACGCCGTGGAGCCCAGCATGGCCGCGGGCGAGGCGGACGCGTCCAGCGCCTGTCACGTGTTCGCCGTGGACGCCAAGCAGGCCCCGCACGAGGAGCACGAGGCCCGCGCCACGGCCCTGGGCATCGTGTGCACGGCCGCGGGCGCCAACGGCGGCCTCGAGTGCCTCGCCTTCCCGCGCACCTCGGAGCCCGTGCTGCGCGCCATCCAGCGGCTGTACGCGGACCGGCCGGGCGCGGAGGAGGCGGGGCCGGCGCTGGGGGCGGCGCTGGGGGCGGCGGTCAGGGGGGCCGCGGCCGCGGGCGGCGAGCTCTCAGCGTCCCCGCACCCCAGCCACGCCGGCTCCGCCAACTCGAGCAACAGCGACTCCGGGATCGGGTTCCGCGACGACAGCGGCCACCAGTCCGACCGCAACGACCCGCTCGGCCTCGGCATCCTGATGGTGGACCTGGAGCACCGCAGGCTGCACATTCAGGGGCTCGGCCTCGGGGTGGGCCCCGGTCACGGCCCCGGTCACGGCCCCGGTCACGGCGTGCACGTCCCGCTGCCCATGCCCCTCCCCGCCATCCCCCTCCCGGACCACCGCCTGGGGGTGCGCGCCGTGCCCGTGACTCCGGCCGATCGACAGGGACAGGTGAGTTCGATGCTCATCCCCACCGTCAAGTCCTGGTGCGTGCATGTGTGGAGTCCTTGACGGCGTCTCTTGTGTATTCTAGGAGGTCATGTGCTGCTCGCCGGACCAGTCCGTGTCCCGGGGTCTGGGTCGCGGGGTCATGGGCGTCAACAAGACGGACAGCGCCAAGCGGCACGAGCGCGCCGGCCACGGCGCAGCTGCAGGTGCCGGACGCAGCGTGGTCGGCGCCGCGCACTCCGCCGACGACCTCAGCGACCTGCTCTCCTATAAGCTGAGCCCCAAAGTGTTCGGTAACGTGCCGCTGCCCTGCCCCCGCAAGGCGGCGCAGCACTCGGCGGCGGGCGCGGCCCACAGCCTGGAGGACCTGACGCTGGCCGACCCGCTGGACCTGGAGCCCCCCGTGCTGTCGGGGCTCATCGGCCTGCCCCTGCCGCACCCGCAGTGGGGCCACGCGGGCCACACGGGCCACACGGGCAGCCTGCAGGACCTGCGCGGGCTCGTGCTGAGCAGCTACCCCGAGGACCACGGCCGGCACGGCGCCCCGCGGCCCCAGCACCCCCCGCGGCAGCACCAGCCGCGGCCCCGGCCACGCCCGCTGCCGCGCCGCACCCTGGCCGCGCCCCTCGCGGTAAGTACCTGACGCCGTGCCCATCACAGCTCTCAGCAGCTCTCAGCAGCTCTCAGCAGCTCTCAGCAGCTCTCAGCCCCCGCGGCGACACACTCGACGGCACGCGCCGCCGGCACTGTCACATAGGCGGACCGGAAAGGATGGGGGGGGGGGGGGAGGGGGGCAGGAGAGAAATAGAAGACGCCGGAAGTTGAGAGAGAAAGAAAGACGGCGAGAGAGGCGGGCACGTGACCAGGCTCGGGACCCCCCGCGCCCAAAAGGTGAATGAATGCAGTCGGGCTCCGCTCCTCGCAGAGGAAAGGGGGGAGGGGGGCTGCATACGAGCTAGACGGGATGCCGCGCCTCGCCACGCCGCCGGCATGCCCGGCCGACTTGAGGGGGAGTTGTGTTCGGCTCCTTCGACGGCGGGAGTAGCAGCAGCGGCGGTGGCAGCAGCAGCAGCAGCGGCGGCAGGTGACCCCGTCTCCGCCACAGCTACCGCTACCACTACCACTACCACTACCACTACCGCCGTCGCCTCCGCGGTACCACACGGCGCCGCACCGATGCCAATGGGACGGGATTGGCTCTGCGGCGCTCTGTGGCCGCTCCTGCTTGCTCCTGCGCCGTCAGTCATCGCGAGTCCAGCCGGCCGGGATGTCGTATAGTATCCCTAGCGAAAGAACAGCACGAGTTGCTGCGGCTGCCGCGGTCTGGTCCGACTGTTCTTTCGCTGCGTTGCGGGTGTGGCGCGCGGCCTGAGTCACACCGTTCCGTACCCAGTCTCTGCGGCGCTGTGCGGCGCTGTGCGGCCTGAGTCAGCGACTCAGTCTGTCCGAGGCGGCGAAGCAGCAGAGTGAGCTGAGCAGAGTCGGAGCGGAGCGGACCCGGACCGTCGGCGCGACACGTCTCTGGGACCACCCCCTCCCCTGCCCGGAGGCGCCCGGAGGTAGACAGCGGGGGTGGCTGGGGTGCCGGGCCGGGTGCGGAAGCAGCCGTCCGTGTCGCCCGCCAGCCGCCATCGGCCTCCCCTGGCCTCCCCGCGCTCCCCGCCGGGTCACGCGCTGCTCGGAGCCACCGGCTGCGTTCCTGTCGTTGGCGCGTGACTGGCGTGACGCAGCGACACGACACGGCACGGCACGGCACGGCACGGCGACGCGGTGCCGGCTCGCGCCGGCGTTGTAGTGAACGTGGCATTTCCGGTGCCGTTCAGCAGTCGGCACCGGAGGTCGGAGGCGGCCGGACATACGCCCCACACCGAGGGACTCCATGGCACGGGGCACGGCGCCGCCGCGAATACCCCACGCCGCGTGGGAGTGGCCCGGGTCAAGTGGAGTGCAGTTGAGGCGGAGTGAAGTGAAGTGCCGGTGATGCGCCGCGGATGACAACCTGGTGGATCGCCATGCCGGACGACGGCGTCGTCCCGACGGACAGCGCGGCCGCCCGCGCCGCCGCCGCCGCCCCCTCAGCGTCCGCGACGGCGCCGCGGAGGTCCGCCTCCGGCCGGCAGTCGGTGCGGCTGCAGTCGCGGGTCTGCGTGGCCGTGGGGGCGGGACCGAGGGGGGCGGCGGCCACCCAGCCGCCGGACGCTGTCCGGGACGCGGCCAGAGGGCGGCGGGCGGCCGGGGCGGTGCAGTGGACCTTCTCCGTGGCCATGGCCGGCCCCTGCGCGCTGGCCTGGGCCCCCTTCCGGCCCTCCTGGCCGTGGCTCAGGCAGCTCAGGCTCGACTTCGACCGTCTCCAGTACCGCAGCCTGCCCGCCAGCCTCCGCGTCAAGCCCCGACACATGCAGCCCCGCCGCAGTACGCAGGTTCGTCCGCGAGGCAGAGCCAGGCAGAGCCAGGCAGAGCGTCGAGTAGCCGGATGAGACGTGCCCCGGGGCCGCGCCGCCCCGCAGGCTGACTCAGGGGGACCTCACCTCACCTCGCGTCCGCGGGCCGGTGCTGCCAGTGCTGCCGCCGCTGTTCTGAGCACGGCCGCTGCGTCGTGCTCCCCGTGTACGTCTTCCTCCTCCTCCTCCTCCTCCTCCCCCCCCCCCCCCCCCCCATCTCTCCGTCTCCCATCCCCCTCCGTCTCTGTCTCTTTCTCTCAAAGGAGTGTACTAGGGGGCCAGTTCGCGCCAAAAGGGCGCCTAAAATGTGTAGGCAACCCTCGTCCTCTTTCGCCTGTAAGTTGGCAAAAAGACCTGCACCGTTCCCTCCGAAAACCGGCCCTGTGCACGCCTCTGCCCCCCATCTCTGTCGCTCTTTTCTGTCACATCTCTGTCCCTCTTCTCTGTCTCTCTTCTCTGTCTCACATCTCTGTCCCTCTTCTCTCTCGCGTCTCTCTACTCTCTCCTTTCGCCTCTCATATGGGAACTTAAAATCTGCGTTTATGTAACGCGTTTAGCGCCCACGGCTCTCTGCCCATGCGCCCGGCATGCGCCCCGAAGAACGCTTCGGACGTAAGGAGATTCTGTGAATGCCGCTCCGATGTGATGTGGAAGTGTGTGGACGCCCGGCGGCCGCCTCCCGCACACATGGTGGGGCGCTAATCCCTCACTGATTGGTTAACGACCCGGCGTGTTTTTATTAGAGAGAGGGGGGGGGGTGCTTCAGAGAGAGAGAGAGAGAGAGAGAGAGAGAGAGAGAGAGAGAGGAAGCGGCAGTTGTAGAGTGCAGGGAGCGGCCGAGGGAAGAGGAGAGGAGAGGGGAAGGGAAGGGAAGATTGGTCCGCAAACTCGAAAGCACTCGAATCGCGGTCTGGTAACGCTTCTCGTGTTAGGTTTCTGTTTCGCGACCCAAGTTTTAAGTGCTGGAAATGCGCCGAACCCGCGCCGCGTTGCAACGAGGACGTACAGTACGGTTCAGCACTGTACCACCCTGTGTAAGTATGTGGCGACGGCGACGCTGCATGTGACTGGAGCCCCCGCTACGCCACTGTGTGTGCGTGTGTGTGCGCGCGCGTGTGTGTGTGTTCCTGATTAGGGGCCCGTCCCCAGGATGCCCCCCCCCCCCCCCCCCCCCGCCCTCCGCCAGCCTTCTCCAGTTCACGAGCCGCACGACTCTCGCGCTGACTGCAGGAGGATGATAAGAGATGAAACGGGACGTACAGTCCAGCCGCTCCAGACGAGACAAGGAAGCCGAAGGAGTCGAGTCACTTCTGCACAGTGGGCTTCTGATGACCCTTTCCTCTCTCTCTCTCTCTCTCTCTCTCTCTCTCTCTCTCTCTCTCTCTCTCTCTCTCTCTCTCTTGTTGTTCCTCTTTTCTTTCCCCTCTCTACGTAATATTCTCTTCCTCTTCTCGCCCTTCGCCACCGCCGCGGTGGTGGTGGTGGAAAGCGTGTGAGTGCGAGTAGTGCAACAAGTGCAGTGCCCGGCTGCCGCCGCCGGAAGACAATGGGGCTGAAAGTGAAACTGGAAGTCAAGTGCCGGCCAGTGCCGCTCCGCTGCTGCTGTTTCCCTCCGCGTGGACGGCCGGCGGCCTGCAGCCAGCCCAGCAGCCAGCCCAGCAGCCGGCCCAGCAGCCGGCCCAGCAGCCAGCCCAGCAGCCAGCCCAGCAGCCAGCCCAGCAGCCTCGCGACGCGCGACCCGTCCGCAAGCACATCCACATATTCACTCACTCTCGGTCTTGATCTGATCAGCCGTGCCTGCAGTCGATTGGAGTGGAGGCTTGCGGCCGGGCAGCTGCGGCAGCTGCGGCAGCTGGAGGGGCGGCCGCCTGGACCGATCCTCCTGTCATGTTCCCGATGAGCGCCTCCTAGCCTCGCCGGCCACGCGCGCCGGACCGAATCTCGGTCGATTCTCGGCGACTTGATTATTACCATCTTTTAAAAAAATCTGATTAAGTTCGTTGATTTGAGAACCCCCCGCCGGCGGTCGCAGCAATTGGTAACGGCGCCGGGGCTGATTGCTGGCGGCCCCCGGCCCCCGCCCCCCGGCCCCCTCCTCCGCCTTGTGAGCGCGCCGACGCTGCGCCGCCGCCGCCGTCCTTGGCGGGGCCGCGGCTGCAGCGGCTGCAGTGGCTGCACCGCGATAGCGTTGCGTCACGGGCGCCACACACCTGCCCGAGGGCGTTGTTGTTCACGGCCGGCACCGCGCCGCGTGTCCGGCTGCCGCCGGGCCGCCGCCGGCCAGGCCGCGCCCCGCACGACACGCGTGCGCTGCGGGGGGCCGCGCGGCGGCACTCCTCCGTGCTGTGCTCACAAGAATTTTTCCGGTTGGGCGTCTGAGAAATTTTCTGAATTTTTCCGGAGAAAAGGCGCTCAAAACGATGAGGCCGACCGGGCTGTAGTCGCGGGGTGCGTGGCCGGAACAGCACGGCCGTGACGGGAGGGGCCTGCTTGCCTCTCCCCGGGAGTGAAACGCTACCGGGCCGGCACGGGCGGCGCAGTGCAGCTCGGCGCAGTGCAGCTCGGTGCAGTGCAGCTCGGTGCAGTGCAGCTCGGTGCAGTGCAGCTCGGTGCAGTGCAGCTCGGAAGGGACCCCCTGCGGGGCCCTGCTGGGGGTCCTGCGGGGGGTCCTGCGGGGGCCTGCCTGCCCGGAAGCGGCCCCGGCTGCTGTGTCCGAGCCGGTCGGTGGGCGTGCCGCCGTGTCCGCCGCGTCCCCGATGCAATGCAAAGCGAGGCGCGCACTGCTCGCAGCGCGTTAGTATTGACATTGTGCCTGCATTGTGTTCCCGGCGGTCCGGCCATGATGATGGTAACGATGATGATGACAGGGAGGCCGGCGGCGGCGGCGGGGTGCCGGATGTCAACACGGAGCTTCGCGTCGCCCCGCCGGGTAGGCAGCCGCGGCCTCTGCCATGCACACGTGCAGCGGCGTGCTCCGGCAGCTGATCCCGAGTGGAACTGGACTTAATTTGACATTATTTTAGCGCAAAAGCTCGACATAAGTTTGGCGTATTTTTGACGTCCAGTTTTACGTCAAATTCCGTCCAGTTCCACTCGGTATGTGAGGCAGAGCTGCCGCTACGTGTTTTGTGGCCGCGGGGCCCGCGGGGGCCCCACAGCAGCCCGCGGCTTCCTGCCCCGCCCCGCCCAGCGCTGTGCACCGCGGGGCCCCGCGGCCGGCGGCGGCAGTGCTTGCCGCCCGGCCGGGCCCCGGCGCGGCTCGGTGTGTCTGGGGGTCTCAGTTGTCGGTCGGATGGCGCTCGCTGCGGTCGCGTCCGTCTCCGCCGCCGCCGCTCCGCGATCTGCCCCGATAGCGCCCCTGGCGCCCCCCGCCGCCGTGAGGGAGAGTGGCGCCCGATGTGCCCTGCGCTGTGCGCCCCCCGCGCTGCACGCTCTCGGATACTTACCACGCGCGTCTACCTGAGCCGCCGCTCGCCTCAAGCAAGTCGCAGCGTGCCACATTTTATTCGCCCGCATTAGTTGAATTTTTGACAGCGCCCCCTCTCTGGGAGACTCTTTCTTGCACTCTTCCAAAAGTATAAATCGTTTTGGCAAAAGGGGGTAGTTTTTCGCCTGACGTAATTCGTTCTCCGACTCTGCCTTCGCCGGCCCCGCTCCCCTTCCTGTGACGCGGCCGCCCGCCACCGTTTGGCCCAGTTTGTCTTGTGCTGTGTTGTGTTTTGGGGCATTACGGGGCCACGCATTGTTTTTGTGGTTGCGCGTGTGGCGAAAGTGGTGGGAAGGCGCGGCGCAGGACGTTCGGGGCGCTGGTCAGTGTGGTCAGTGTGGTCAGTGCCGCCCTCACCCGCACTGTAATAAGTTGTTTTATTAATATTTCCAAATGATTTAAAATGGAAATCCTCCCAGTGAAAATTTTCATAATTTTCCCATGCCAAAAAAAGGAATTTAAGGCCCAGTTCATGTTTTCCATAAGAGGGATCCAATGAAACTCGATTATTTTTCAAACTTATTTTTTCCGAAACATTTTTAAAAAATTGTAAAAAAAAATTCCAAGAGGGCAAATTTTTTGAAAAATTAAAAAAAAAAACTCACACTGCGTGTGCGTGTGCCTGTGGCCCGGTGGTGGTGGTGGTAGTCCTCTAACGTAAGCGCTCTGCATGGCTGCGATTTTTAAACGATCCTTAACTCGTGCCCTACCACCACCCGCTCCAGTGGCGCCTCCGGTGGCGCCTCCGGTGGCGCCTCCGGTGGCGCTTCCCTTCCCACCTCCCACCGATGCACCCGTGATGTAATTGCCTCGGCAGCCATGAGAGAATGGCGGGCTGAGCGGGCGTAATTAGGGGAGAGCGTGCCGGGCGGCGTCGGCCGCGGCCACGAATCCTGGCCGGGGCCTTTATTTTTTTTTTCCACCCGCAGACAACTCCCGTTCCCCACGACACTTCACATTCACGCGCGCGGCAGACTATCCCAAAGAATGTGAGTCATTCTGCGTGTGTCCTCGCGTCTCCCTCGCTCGCCTACCGTGGCGACCCTCGAGCTTATCTATCTCCTTTTAACAAATGTTCGCGGCATAGTTTTCCCTCCCTCTCGCTCGCTCGCTCTCTCGTAGTAAGTAGTCCCCCAAACCAGTCTTGGACAAGACAACAGAAATGGTGTCCAGCAGCCGGGGGCTTTCGCAGGGTCATTGCCTGGAATGGAAAAAACAGAGCGGGAGGGGGGTCCTCTGTAATCGCGATAACTCGCTGATCATCAGCCACGCCCCTCCCCCTCCTCTGTCTCCCTCCATTCCTCTCGCTCTCCCTCTCCCCTCCCCCTATTCCTCTCTCCTTCTATTCTCTCTGTCACTCCCTCTTTCGCTCACCCCCTCCTTCGCTCTCTCCCTGTCCCACTCTCTCCCTCCTCCTGTGTTTGCCCTCCGCTCGGTCCTTTGTTTCTGACCCGCAACCCTCATTTTTACCGCGCCCGCAACCTCTCCTCTGTTTTCGCGGCTCTGCATCCCATTAGGTATGTCGATGCCCCGCATTATTTTGTCTTCGAGCGAGGAGGGAGGAAGGGGAGAGGGAGAGAGAGAGAGAGAGAGAGAGAGAGAGAGAGAGAGAGAGAGAGAGAGAGAGAGAGAGAGAGAGAGAGAGAGAGAGAGAGAGAGAGAGAGAGAGAGAGAGACGCACAGACAGACTGAGAGACTGGTGAAATGTGAGTGTTGGTTGTTGCCCCGGGTCGAGTCCGATGGTTTGTGAGTCGTGTGCGTCAGCTTTGGGGGAGCGGTTCGTTTGCGGAACGGATCGGGGCCGAGAGCCCTGCTCCCTTACCGCACTGACTGCCCGGCTGACTGCCCGGCTGACTGCCCGGCTGACTGCCCGGCTGACTGCCCGGCTGACTGCCCGGCTGACTGCCCGGCTGACTGCCCGGCTGACTGCCCGGCTGACTGCCCGGCTGACTGCCCGGCTGACTGCCCGGCTGACTGCCCGGCTGACTGCCCGGCTGACTGCCCGGCTGACTGCCCGGCTGACTGCCCGGCTGACTGCCCGGCTGACTGCCCGGCTGACTGCCCGGCTGACTGCCCGGCTGACTGCCCGGCTGACTGCCCGGCTGACTGCCCGGCTGACTGCCCGGCTGACTGCCCGGCTGACTGCCCGGCTGACTGCCCGGCTGACTGCCCGGCTGACTGCCCGGCTGACTGCCCGGCTGACTGCCCGGCTGACTGCCCGGCTGACTGCCCGGCTGACTGCCCGGCTGACTGCCCGGCTGACTGCCCGGCTGACTGCCCGGCTGACTGCCCGGCTGACTGCCCGGCTGACTGCCCGGCTGACTGCCCGGCTGACTGCCCGGCTGACTGCCCGGCTGACTGCCCGGCTGACTGCCCGGCTGACTGCCCGGCTGACTGCCCGGCTGACTGCCCGGCTGACTGCCCGGCTGACTGCCCGGCTGACTGCCCGGCTGACTGCCCGGCTGACTGCCCGGCTGACTGCCCGGCTGACTGCCCGGCTGACTGCCCGGCTGGGCTGAGCGGAGCGGGATCCTCTGGAGACTCCGAGAACACTCGCCCCGCCCGCCTGCCGGGGCGCCTGTGGGCTCCTGGGTAGGCCGGCCCGCACGACGCGGCTGCGTGCCGCCAGCGCCGTTGCCTACCCACCAGGCGCCCCGTGCTGAGCGTACTATCGCTTTTTATTTAAATTGTAAAAATACCTTTTACTTTTTTAAAAATTTGTTTCGAGAGCGCTGTGCGGCGGGGCGGGGGCGTGGAGCAGCACAAACGAGGGGCTTCCGCTGTCGGCGGGGGCCCCCGTTTGGGCGTCCAGATTCCCTCTGCGCTGTCGTCTGCCTGTCTCTCTCCCTCCCCCTAGATTCCCTATCCGCGCTGTCGTATCCCTCTCTCTCCCTCCCATGCCCCCTGCCGGTGCCTGGGCGTGGCCGCGGCTGCCGCGGCCCGTACACATTGGTGCACGTACACTGCCCGCCTCTCTGTGCACGAGTCACTCTCCCGTTTCCACGAATCTCGCCTCGTTTCGCAGCCCGGCCGCAGTTTTAATGAGTGTGGAGGGCAAGGGATTGTCGCTCGTGTTGCCAAAAAAAATGTTAGTCTAGCTGAACTTGCGAACTGCTTACCTGGTGCGAGTTAAAGCCAGCCCGGGGGCTCGCCTTGCGGTGATGTGATGTGGACCCGACTATTGAGAGACTCGGCGTCCCTCCTGTGACCTGGTGGCGGCTGGCTGGCGGCCCCCTCGGCAAATATTTACTGGTGTTTGTCATCGCGGGAGGTGGGGGGGGGGGGGCAGCGCCGTGACGCCCCCGCAGCACTGGCAGGACACTGCTGCTGGCACGGGGGCATCCTGACGATGACCCATTGCCCGACGGCAGCCTCGTGCGTCCTCCGCGCTAGTTGGTTGGGGCAAGTGGCCGGGGGGGGGGGGGGGGGACGACGACATCACTTCTTTTTTTAAAAAATCGATAAGTGTTTAGTGCTAAGAGAAATTCATAAATTATTCTCAGTTTTATTTTATTTTAAAATGTCGACTTTGTGATACGATTTTTTTTTTAAATTGTGTTTAATTTTAGATCAAAACACCGGAGATTTAAAAAAAAAATTAAGTGTGCGCCACCCTCTTAATGTCTAAGGACAATTTTGTTTTTTAGCTGTGTCTAGATTTAAAGCAAATCTAAATCTTGAGACAATTTTGTATCCGTTAAGTACAAAATTGATTAAAAGAAGAGGAGATATTGTCCCCAGAGTGCAATGTCCCGGGTCGGGGCACCCTCGTCAGATCTCAAACGATTCTGTGGACTGTGCCATGGCCTTCGCGGCGCGGACGCACCCGCCACTGTCGCTCGCGCACTAGACGCGAACGCTAGACGCGGCGGGGGGGGGGGGGGCAGTACTTATCGCGCGCCGGCGGCTCCAACAAAAGCCGTGCACCAACTAGGGGTGGGGGGGCAGTCTATGAATTCCCGTCGGTCGCGGGCTGAGCGCAGGCGAGAGAGAGAGAGAGAGAGAGAGAGAGAGAGAGAGAGAGAGAGTAGAGTGTCTCTCCCACACCAAATTGTTTTAGAATAACTATCCCTTTTTGCCTGGCGTTTAAAAAAGAAACTATTGAAGAGTGCAAGTGAGATAAGGGGTGCTCTGTAATCTCTAGGTGGGGTGACAGTGTGTTGCGTTTTCAAACTGTGAGCGGCAACCACATGTGGTGGCTCGATGGGCTCGAGTCCAGCCATCTCATGGAATGGGTCGTAAGTATTGCCACTGTCTGTGACCTGGCTGAATGGGAGGCTCTCGCTTGTACTGTCATTGTGTTCTATCGTGTGTGTGTGTGTGTGTGTGTGTGTGTGTGTGTGTGTGTGCGTGCGTGCTGCTTGAGGAAACTGATGTTTGTTTCCTCCGCGAGATTTCCCCCTGGTGAAAATCGATGGGCTGGTATCATTTAGGACGAAGGAAGTCCGAAGTCCTCGTCGTCCGTAATTCACTTTTGACTTGCTCTGTTCCAGCAACCGGAGAATGACGACGGCCCACTTCCCGAGGATGCTGGCGGTGAAGAAGACGAGGACGAGGAGGAGGAGGAGGAGGAAGAAGGGAGAGGGAGAGAGAATGGTTGTGTGCCAGCGTGGTCTGCCTCTTTCGAGCGGCTCCTCGAAGATCCAGCCGGCCTCCACACTTTTGCCGTGAGTTCACGCAGACGGAGCTCGGGAGAAACTTTTGTTTCATGCTCTAAATTGATTAAATGGAATCTCTTCCTCGCAGGAATTTCTCAAAAAAGAATTTTCTCATGAGAACATTTATTTCTGGGTGGCTTGTGAGAGGTACAGGCATATAGAGGATGCGGCTGAAAGGAAGTCTGAAGCACAGGCTATCTTTGACAAGCACCTCTGCTTGGGTGCTCCAGAACCAGTCAATGTGGATTCTCATGCTCGACAAGTTACCCAGGAACAGCTAGGGAATGCTCTTCATGATCTGTTTCTGCAGGTAATTATACTTCTGTAAGCTTTTCATCTTCTCATGCAGATCTGCTCACCTAACAGTTTTATTTACTACAGGCTCAGAAGCAGATATTCAATTTGATGAAGTTTGATAGTTATCCCCGGTTCATCAAGTCAGAATTGTACAAAGAGTGTCTCCTGCGGGAGATATCTGGTCAAGAATTACCTTTTAATGGAAGCACTGAGCTAGATCAAGGTCTAAAACTGGAGCGACCAAACAAGGTATGGTACTTAAATGAAAAGTTTTTTTAATTCCTATTTTATGATGGTTTTCTGAATTTTATTTTTTTTTTTCCACAGTTGAAGAAGAGTAGAAGTGATGCTGAAGATCGACGTCGCAAATCATTATTACCCTGGCACAGAAAAAATCGCTCTAAATCAAAAGACAGAGGTGAATCTGAATACTCCAAATTACGCACTAGAAGAGAACAGTATGACACTGTGTCTATCCGCTCGGATGTTACCAGCAGTCGATCATCGTTAGCTTCATGGGACCTAGCACTGAGAGGGTCCCTTAGTAGACAGGTGAGTTCCCACAAGGCTTGAGGCAGTTGCAGGGAAGAGTAAAAAAAGCTTGGTTTTTTGAATAGCCAAACCATTTTTTACATCATACCCCACATTTCTGCTTTTGCAGTCTGTAACCTCTGGTGATACATCAGAGCGTGAAAATTCATCTTTGTGCCGTGTGATCCTGCCGGATGGGGCCACCACTGTAGTCCAAACTAGATACAATGAAACAGTATCAGACTTAGTTCAAAGACTGTTAGAAAAGCGGGGTCTGCATTACCAGCATTTCCAGGTCTTCGTGGGAAGCAACCCCAAAGTTAGTCCCTTCAGCCTTGGAGAAAATATTTGAAGTGGATTAATTTTAGGATCTAGACTGTTTTTGAAGGAATATTTTGTAATGCCTTCCTCATTTTTTTAGGCTGTTGCTCCCGATGAAGTGTCATCTATTCTTAGCAATAAGGAGGTACGGGTTGAACCAAGGGTAGTGTTCCGCCTAGACCTTCCCAACCGTAAAACTGTCGGAGTTAAATCCAGACCAGGCAAAATGCTGGGAGAAGTGTTACGACCAGTACTTCATAAATATGGCTACCGCCTGCACCTTGTGACAGTCTGCTCGGTATGTTACGTCTTAACATTGTTTATAATATCATTAACAGATCATTATAGTGTTTATACTTGTTATTTTTTTTTATACTTTTCTCTGTTTTAGATAAATGACAACGAAGTTGTGAGCTTAGGGACACCAGTTTCATCAGTAGACAATCAGAGGCTTCAGGTTCTTGCTCGCAGCTCTGAAGAACTAGCGCAAGGTAAAAGATTTTTTGAAAATCTGCATTGTTTAAAAATTTTAATTCCACTTCGTGAATAAAGTTTAAAAACTGTTCCTCTATTTTTTTTCAGCCAACAGAAGTATTCACTCGACATCTGGCATGAATGGGACATCATTGAACCATTCTGTTGTCAGCACATCATCAACTTTGATGGCAGCACCTCCCCCTCCTCCCCCTGCTACACCATCAGCCTCTCTTGATGAAATCACAAACCGAGTCTTTGAGGAGCTATTGCAAGGAAAGGCCACACCTTCTACCCGTCCAGCTTCAGACCAGGGCTCTGTTCGGGTGTGTTAAATGGTTACTGAGACGATTATTAAAAGTCTTGGAAACAGTTCTAAATTGTTTTACTTTCAGTCTGAGGATTGGGGCTCGGAGCATTCATCTGGTATTTTTGGCCGTTTCTTAAGGAGAGACTCAGCATACCATGACAAATCAAAGGTAGATATTTTTATGTCCCTCGAATCAAATTATCCATGAAACTTTTGTATTTCTCTAACTGTCAAATTTATCATCCTGTGTTATTCCTGCGCTCCCAGGATTTTCGAGGAAAAGGAAGTAAAAAGTTTACTGGAAGCACTGGTAGTGCCAAAGGATCTAATACAACAATATGCAGCATAGGTTCAACAGCGCCATCAAAACCTGCACCACCACCCCCTACTAGTAAACCTCCTCTTATTGCCAAATGGAAACCTGGTGCCAAACTGCTGGGCCAACAGTCTGAAAGCGATGGTAAGTCAGTCATCAGATATCGAAACATTTCTTATCATAATACTGTTTACCTGCACTTTTTCCCCTCCTACATTGCAGAGTTGTATGAAGGTTTGAAAAGGGCTCAGAGAAGCCGTCTTGAAGACCAAAGAGGAACAGAGATCAACTTTGAGCTGCCTGACTTCCTAAAGGTATGGCTTGCACAAGACTGCATTTGTTTGTTTTTCTCTACTTCATTTTAATCTTTTTGACATGCATTTATGTTTTATTTCCAGGACAAAGAAAATGCACCTCAGAGCAGTAAAAAGTTAAAGAAATTCCTTCAGCCTCGACGAGATTGTTCTGCTAGCGGTTCTGTCAGTGAATCTCAAAGTGTTCCTGGAAATAGTAACGGTAAGTCTGACAGATAGACTGGTTATATTTTAGCTCATCTAGTGAGTGTGTACAGAAATATGTTAATATGTTTAAATTTGAAACCTATGTCACACTTCCATAATTTTTTCTATTAACCAGGAAATTTTCTTGTTAACTCAAATCCCACTTAATATTTTATTTATTTATTTTAACAAAATCATGTTCATAATTGATGGTTTCATTTTTATGTTTACTAACTCTGTGTGGCCTGAAGAATGATTGGTGTCACAATGTCATGAAAATTGGGTGGTCTTCAGTTCTGCTTGTCTTAGTTTCAATATCATCTTATTACAGATGTTTCATGATGCATACCGCATATTTTTCATCGCTGTTTTTGGCTAAAACCTTAACATTAAACTAATGTTGTTCTTGTGCTGTCAGCTTCTCCTCTCTCTTGCTCCCCCCTCTCCCTCTCCTTTTCGCAATAATTTCATGTTAACCCCCCCCCCCCCTCCCTTTCACCCTTTTTGCTCTTTTACCCCCTGGTCTACTGCTCTTTCATAACCATCCGGTCCTAATGTGAGAATGTGTGTGTCCGTGGCATGGCTCTGGTCTGGTTCGGTGGTACTAACTCACTAAACGCTCTGTCGCGCGACAGGCAATCCGTCTGACGGGTTGACGTCCCTATGTTGACAGCGCCAGTGCCGCTGGCGAGGCAGATGCACTTGCAAATGCCCTCGGCACACTTCCGCCTGGACAGCCTGCTCGGGGGGGAGAGCTGCGACGACTGCAGCGGGTCACTGGGCGAGTCCGAGTCTGAGACGGCGGCCTCCGCGCGCGCGCGAGCGGTGCCGGAGGCCTGCGCCCTGGCCTTGGCGTCGTCCCCGCTCGGCCTCGGCCTCGGCCTCGACCTGAGCCTGGACCTCGGTCTCGGTCTCGGCCTGGGCCGCGGCCCCGGGCTGCTGGGCCACGGCTTCGGATCGGCTGCAGTAGTTCCCTCCCCCCGGCAGGCTCAGGACTATTTTTCAGGTCAGTACCTCCCAGGCGCTCCCTTGTCTTGTTCATAATTTGAGCTGGTTGTCCATGTAGTTTTTTTTTTTTTAATTCTCTCTGTATTTTTCCTGAGTGTACTTTTGGCTTTTTGTATTTTGTGTGTTTTCTATTTGTTTGTGTGTGTAGTTTGTAGGCATGCAGTTGGAAGTTCTTAGTAGCGTGTAGACCACAGGAGCCACTAAACCCTCTGAGACCATTTTTTCAAAAACATTTTAAATTCTACTTTGGTAGCCATGATTGCTTTGAATTTCCCACCCCGTTATTGGCATTCGTGGATTTTGGTTCACGGTACTCTGCACTTCTAGAAAAGTAACCCCCACCTTGTATTTTCCAGGCTGCTCGCCAACTGACGACTCCCCGACCAGCCTGCCCGCCCTGTCCCTATCCCTGTCCCGCCTCAGCGACCCGCCCCCGCTGCCTCCCAAGCCCAAGTATTTGCGTGCCCCTGCCCGCCTCAGAGTGCCTGCCGGGGAGATCACCAATCGGCAGGAGGCCCAGGCGGTGAGCGCCATGCCACCGCCAGCGCAACCCGCCCAGCCTCGACGGCCGATCTTCCTGGACGAGACGGCCAGTAGTTTTGTCTGACATCTCGCAGAGTTTGAAACTACTGTGTGTAGAGCCGGGCTTCTTCTGATGGTGTCTCTAAATTTATGTGAACTGTCCCGTGCACTTGCATCTGTATGTGTGTGTGTGTGTGTGTAAACATGTTTTGAAGTTTTATTTGTTCATTAACTGCGTATACCACAAGTCTATTCAAAGTGGTGGACATTATTAATAAATGTCGCAATTGCCATCTGTGATTTCATGGTGCAGCCATACTATCAATAAGTTTGATGTAATTTAGTGCTTTGTATTATAGGAACCATGTACAGTTGGTTGTGTGAAGTGTATCAGATGATTTTTATTTATTTGTATGTTACGTTTTAGAACAATATCAACTTCTTGTATGAAACGAATTTTATTCTAAGAGAAGGTGATATGGTTTATAAATGTATAGAGGGATTAATTCTGCCATCAAAGAACAAAAATGTTGAGCCATTGTGCGTTTTCATACAACTATTGTTAAATATTGCATTATGAGTTGTAAGTTATAACTTTCATGAGAAATGAACTACCTTGGAGACACAGTGATGTGCTAGTCAGAGTAATGAGGCACATTCCTGTGTCTCCAAGGTCATCTTATTCACAAGTAGAGAGCATGGTATTTTGTTATACAAAATAATGCCATTTCAGTAATTATAGTGAAGCTTCCTGACAAAGATGAAAATAATTTGTATCTAGGCATCTTTGAAAATTTTAAATAAGCACTTATTTATTTGAGAAACATAGACAATAAAATACCTTCCCAAACATATTTGTTCGCTTTTCATTGGAAAGGGGATGCCTGGGCTTAAAACTCTGACATAGAACAATTCACTTGGAAATGTGGCAGGTGGAAGTGCAGAACCCCGTCAATCAAGCAAGATGTCCCTGAATTATACTTCCTGGCGGACGCACTGCACTGCACAAGGAACAGAACAAGCCCACCAGCAGCTAAGTCTGTCTCCGGTTTGACTAGTTGTGTGTTCTACCGGCTCTTGCCCTAAGCTGGCGGCAATGGCCGGAAGTCACAAAAATCAGGTACGAGCGAGCAAAGTGCTCGGGGTCCGTTATATTTGCGTGCATTCATCGGCAGAAAACCAGACTCGTGTCTGAGGCACAGAGGTGTACACAATGGGCACGACCGCCGGGTAGAGCGAGTAGGTGATATTTATTTGTTCGATACTACCCTTACACATGGCCCAGGCAGACTAGGCCAAAGGCAGCACTACTAGTGGTACCGCCGCTCGCCGTGGAGGCAGGGATGTTAGACGCGTAGGCACACTGTTAGAAAAAAAACACGGAAAATGTCTCGTCATTTTTTTTTTTCACGGAAGGTCCGTCCTTGTTCCGTTATGTGCATGTTCCGTGCACGGGCCACTCTGTGTACGGAACTTTCCGTGCACGATGGGGTCGGCCTACGGAAATTATCAGTAAACTCAAATGGGGATATGGAAAATATGAGTGTGAGGGCATCGAACATCCGTCCGTGTACCCCAAGACCACGTGAGAGCCGTACTTTAAACCGTTGTTGTGTATCAACACTCTTTACCTGACTGCCAAACGGGTGACGCAGAGAACTTCCGTTCTTGCCGGTTATTGCACGGAGGGTTCCGTGGACGGGCACGTTTGTGCACGGACGTCTGCGTGCACGGAATTTCTCTGTGCACGGACACGTCCGTACTCATTCCGTGTTTCAAAGTCCCGTCCTTTTTGTTCAGAAAACCACGGAAATTCAACAGTGATGAAGATCGTACGACCGATCTTTGTCATGCGGGTTGCACACCCTTGTCATGCCTTCTAGGCAAACGCGAAGAGTGCGGCTGGCTTGTGAGTTTGGCCGCGGGGTGCTCCGTCAGAGTTCGGTCAGGCGTTGCCGAGCGTTACCCCAGTTACCCTCGAAGGGGTGGTGCCGAACAAACAAATACCTCCTTCTCGCTCCACTCGGCGGTCGTGCCGAGAATGCAACAACGCCTGCGTCTCTGGCCCGAGTGTGTGGAGCTCCATTCGCAGGCTCTTTGCCAATGCACGCACGCGCACCGCGGACCCTCGGCGCTGTTGCTCGGGGGGGTGGGTCCGGAGGCCCGCGTCGCGTAACCACACGGACCCGTAAAAGTGTCTTTACACCTTCTTAGATAGAACTCTACGTTATCTCAGCCGGCTGGCCTTCGGAAAGAGAAATAAAATCACTGGCACTGATGGAGTCCCGACACGACACGCCCAGGTGTGCAGGCCTCGCCCGGTCTCCCCCGCGCATCCCGTGGTCCCGTGGTGCTGGGCTCAGTACCACAGGATGGGCCTCCGATTTGCGGCGTTGCTGCTCCTCGCTCTTTCCCTCTCTCTCGCACTCACTCCCGGGGCCCCGGAGCCGAGGACGACGACGCTGCCGCCGCCTCTGCCGTTGACGCTGAAGCTCAGCACGGAGGTGCTGTTGGCGTCGCTGCAGCTGTCGACGGCTCGCTCCGCCTGCACCGCGGCCGTGTCCGTCGAGCCGCCCGTCGTCGCCCCCTGGACGAGGGGGTCCCTCTTGATGGCCACCGCGTACGGCGGGGGCGGCTCCAGTCCCGGGGCCGGCTGCGGCGGCGCGGGTCCCGCGGCGGGGGCCGGGGGCTGCGCCGGGGTGGCGGACGAGTCGGCGGCGGCTACGCTCACGGAGTAGCTGGGGGGCAGGTCCGGCAGGGCGTAGGGTGGCGGCGGCGGCGGTCCGGCCACGCGGTACGGCACCTGCGCATGCCGGACACACCGTCTTACATCACATCGGACCCTCCCTCCGCTCGGCGCCGAGCGCCCGCCAACTCCGGGGTAGGCCGGCCCGCACGACACGGGTGCGTGGAGCCGCCGGGAATGCCTACCCGGCAGGCGCCTCGCCGCCGAGACTCGCAGGGACTACCGAAGTGGGTCACCGGCTCCTCACGTTATCGCGGACGCACTTTAAGGACGCGCCCCGCCCCTGTTCGTGTGGTGGGCCCAATATGCGGATGATCCACCCGTCCTCCCTCCCCGCAGCGCCGATAAAGAAAAAATAATATTTTTGTTGAAACGAAAATAAAACTCGAGCACCGCGGCGGCGCCCCGCTGGGTCGGTGCAGCGCGGTGCGATAGGCGGGTCGGCAGGATAAGGTGGTTGCGTTATCTAGCGCATCGCACCGCACATGGCCGCGGTGGCGGCGACCTTCCCCTGGCTGATCGGACCGTCCCCCGGCTGTCCGGCAGGCCGCGGGCCGCGCGTGCTGGGCCTGCTCATCGCCTTTGGTGCCCGTGGTGTGGGCCCGGTCCGCGCCAAGGTCCTCCTCCACCTCCACCTCCCCCTCCTCCACTTCACTCCGCAGCAGCCTGGCCGCGGTCCGCAAGTGCCCGGCGGCGTCCCCTCGGTCGTGGCCCTCTCGTTGTGACAGCCGCGGTACCCGCGACTCGCGTCGGGCCCCGCAGCCCCGCCCACATGTTGACACACCTCAAGGGCGAGTCCCCCGAGAGAGCCCAGGACGCGGCGGGAGGACGGGGCGGGGCGGCCGCCGCCCCGGACGGACGTGCCCGACGTGCCTGCGAATACCGAGCAGAGCCGCGCGGCATGGGCGCAGATCGAAACAAACAGTGGCGATAATTCGGCCCGTCTTATTCAACAGCCGTCGGCGGCCTTCGGAAGGCGGCGATCGCTGCGGAGCTCCCGACGGTACCTGGCAGTCCAGGCCGCCCTCGGCCGGGATGGCGGTGGAGATAGTGGCCACGCCGCACCGGCCCGCGCCGCCCCCGCACTGGAAGAGAGAGACGGCTGTGTGAGAAACACGCGCGCGCGCGCTCACTCGCACCCGCGGCGCGAGATACTGACCGAGTACGGGTCGTGGCCGAGGCCGGGGACGCCGCGCAGCGCCCTGGCCTGGGCCTGCGCGGCCTGCGCCCGGCTCAGCACCATCTGCCTGGCCAGCACGGCGCGCCAGCGGCCGGCGCGCGACGCCGCCAGCTGGATCCACGTGCACAGCCCCAGCAGGCACACCGTCACCGCCAGCAGCGACAGCCACCACGACGAGGCCTGCCGACAAGCAACGGCAACGGAACACTCTCAACAAGGCAGCAGCCATCGTCACAAGATTTTGCAACGGCAAAACGTCGCAGGAAACAGTGATGTAGTCATTCATGACAATTTTTAGCAGGTGATACATGTAAGCATCACCTACAACGTCAGAATAAGCAATAATGTTAAGATAATGTATCAGCGGCTGTACTCTCATGCGGCAGGAAGAGCCAAGCTAAATATATATAGGCCGCCCGGCGCCCGGCCCTACTGGGGGATGTGCGTGCCAGCGGCGCGCCGCGCCCGTCTGTGCCGCGCGCAGCTTGCGGGCGTCCGTACTTCCCAGCCCGTAGCCCACGAACGGTCGGGTTTAGATGGGTAGTGTAAGTAAGCCGATTTTAGCACGGAGTCTAGGCTTTCTGTTGGTACACATATCTTATAGATCCGACCATTCTAGAGCGATCTAGAGCGCCCGATGTGCGCCCGACCGGTCAGACGTCAAGCCGTAGCTCGTGAACGGTTGGTTAGAGATGGTGGGTGTAAGCGAGGCGATTCTAGTACAACGTCTAGGCAATATTCGTATCTTTCTGATCCGATCAACCTAGAGCGATCTAGAGCACCCAACATATGTACCCGAGAGTGGCGCGTGGGGCGCGCATCGGCCTGCAGCGGAGCGCCTTCGCCTGCCGCCGCCACGCGCGGTATTCCCCTGGCCCAGAATCTGGGCATTTGGTACACATATCCTTACGGACCGGTCAGGCGTCACCTTTTGCCCGGCGGCCGCACTTCGTAAACGGTCGGGTTTGAACAGCGGGTGTGGCCGGCTCCTGCTCCTCCCCCGCCTATCCCCGCGTCCCCGGGTCCCCCCAATTAAATCAGCCCAAGGAAAGAGAACAATCCGTATCTAAAAGACTCATACCATTTATCATTTCCACAAAAACATGCGTATCACCTGCCGCCATGGCAACTTTTGCTGGCAATTTTTGGAATATATAAAATTTTAGTGACGATCACAACTCGACCCAATTTTGTGACGATCATCACAAATTTTTGTGACGATAGTCGCATAATTTGTCGGCATCGTGATCGTTACGTCAAGTTTTGTGATGAACGTCACGGAAGTTTTGCAATGAAGATCACAATTTATTGCAACAGACGTTATTGCGTTGCAATAAAAATGGTAAGACTTGGTACACGAAACGTTGCAAACTGAAATACAGTGAACGTCCACGGGCGGACGGGCGACAGGGTCGAGTGGAAGCCTCGGAGGCGGCCCGCTTCTCTCACCTGCACGGCGTACCGAGCGACGAGCAGCGAACTGGCGACCAGCGCCAGGGTCAGGAGCAGCAGCAGGACGGAGCAGGACGCGGCCTGGAAAGAGAGATATACGTGGTATTTTGATATTTATTAAGAATACAGTAAATAGTACATAAGACTTGAAGTCCTGTGGAAACAGTAGGAATGAAAACTAGACAGGGCCTTAGAACAGTAGATGATTTTGCAGCTGAGACTTAAAACGAATTATGGACTGTATAGGACATCACAAGAGAGTATGTTGCGTAGCAAAGTTGCATAGATACAGAATGCACCACGCTGCTAGTCAGTTCTGTACTCTACTACAACTTTTGGCTAAAATACTAAGGGGAAGAACAGAACCATAGTCAAAGATAGGAGATACACAAGTGATTCCATCTGGTGTATCCGGACGTCCCTTGTCAAGATGTCCTTGTCCCTGCGAATTCCGTGTAAGGCGGCTCAACTCTTAATTGTTACATATTGTGGTAGCAAAGGGCCCCCACGTGAAATGTCTTTCGATTATGGCACCAAGGTTTTTTATACACAATCGGCATAGTCTTGCAGAGAGACAGACAGACAGATAGACAGACACACAGAGACGAACAGCAGGCAGAAAGAGACATAGGAAGATAGCGAGAGAGACAGAGGGGGGAGTGTGTGTGTGCGAGAGGGAGAGAGAGAGAGAGAGAGAGAGAGAGAGAGAGAGAGAGAAAGAGAGAGAGAGAGAGGAGCGGATTTCGGGTCGTGTGCCGAGCCCCCGGCAGGGTAGGCTGGCCCGCGGCGCCCGCCTGCCGGCCGGGCTGGCCTACCCTGCCGGGCGCTCCCCTCCCCGCGGTGTCCCAGCCAGCCACCCCACCTGTCGCGAGGCGACCCACTCGCCCCCGACCGCCATCGGCGTTGTGCGTTGTGCTCCGTGCGGCCCGCCGGTATCATAGGCGTGCACAAGGGGGCGAGGGCCGACGCCCCCCCCCCCCCCCCCGAGAACCCCCCAGGCAACCCGCGTCCTTTTCCGCCTGTAAGTGGGCAAAAAGGCCTACACCACCCCCTCCGAGAGCCGACCCTGTGCACGCCTCTGGCCGGAATTTCGCGAGCCGCGCGAGCCGAGCCCCGGCGGCGGCGGCTCTGTCCGTGGTATGGCTTTGCACGTCACTTATCACGTCGTCCGCGTTCGCACCGCGCCGGCCAAGGCCTCGCTTGCCTCGGCGCGGCTCCCTGGCCGGCCGCCACTGGCCGCGCGCCCGCAGCGCCCGTCCGACCAATTATCAAGCGCTTCTGCTCCGTCAGCTCCGCCGAAACCCATCATCAGCGTCTTGTGTTTAGGGAACTGAGCGGCGCGCGGCGTGTTTTGATCCGCGGGTCCGCCGTCCGCCGATTCGACACGGGTGACGCGACGGGGTTGCGCGCGTCAGGCAGCGTCAGGCAGCGCCGTGCGCCTGGGCCTGGGGGAGGTTGTGCCGGCCGGTACGGTTGTTGTGCGAACACTTGTGCTGCGCTTATCTCGCCCGCCCCGTCCCGTCACGCGCTGAAAGAGCCGCGTTGTGGCCGCGGCTGCCGCCGCTGCCTGCGGCGCCGCGGCTCCCTAATCCGCTTACGTGGCTTTGTCATCCACAGTACTATTTAGCCCCGCCTTCGCCCTCGCGCAGTGTGTGTAGACGCGGCGCAAAAAAAAAAAACATGACAAATAATAACAAAATGACGGCGGCAGCGGCGAGGAGAGAGACGGTGGGGCCCGGGGCCTGCCGTGCCGGGCCCTGTTATCACCGTCCAGCCCTCGAGCCTCAAGGAGTGTTACGTAGAATGTGCCCAGGACTACGAGGCTCTCCGAGGAGGGCGGACGGCGCGGGCCGCGAGGCGGCTGGAAGACTCGAACCCCCCGCGACGCCGAGAGGCGCGGGCTCAAACACCGGCCGTTCCCACCCCGCTGTGCTAAGAGGGGGCGGGGCTCGGGGGCTCGGAGCCTCGGGGCGGTGCTGGCCGCGGCACTCACCCGCAGCTTCTGGATGCCGGCGTTCGGGTCCATGGTGATGACCCTGCTCATGGCCCTCGTCATGGCGCGGGACTCCGTCTGCGTCGTCTGCTTCTCATGACATCACCACCGGCACGGAGAGGGTGGGGTGGGGTAGGGGGCGAGATGTGATTTTGTACAACTCTCTTGCCGACTTCCGCGTTTTCTGCCGAGTGCGGCCGGAGAAGGGGTAGGGGGAAGATTCGGGGAGAAAGGAGGAGGGAGGGATGCCCTGGCCAGGACAGCCGCTCCCCTCTGGGCCCTTCTAGTACTCCTCGCGGGGGGGCAGACGGTGCCGGGGAGGCGCCTCTGGCGGGGCTGCGGCCGCTGCGGCGGCGCGGGTGTCGGCGGCGCGAGAGCGAGCACGACCTGCTGCTGCGGACAGATGCGGCGCGCCGTGGCGAGGTTCGCGGGCATTCGCGGCTGCCATGCGACTGCGGCGGCGGCTCCGCTGATATGTGCACGGCGCAGCCAGCGCACGGGCCGGGCGGGCCGGGCCGCGGGCTGGACGGGACGCGACATGCCTCGGTTAGCCCCCGCCGCCACCGGGGCCCGGCCTGCCCCGCCTAGGCGTCGTAGTGGCGAGGCTAGTTGACGACCCCCCCCCCCCTCTATCTCCACCAGCTCACTCTAACAGGTGAATAAGCATCGGGCTTGACGCAGTTTGCCGACGCTCACGACGCCCTCAACCCCGCGCATCTCTCTCTCCATCTCTCTCTCCATCTCTCTGCCGTGCTCACTCTTTCAGCATCCCTCCGATGTATTGGAGAGCTCCACTCGAGCTTGGCGACACGGCCGCCATTAGGGCTTCTGGTCCCGATATTTTCAAAGAAACTTTCGTAAAAAATTCCAGAATTTTTCGGGGGAAAAAACGAAATTTTTGGAATATTGGTTAATTTTCCTTAAATATTATAGATTTTTGCGAGCCATGTCTCCACATTCGGCTCGTGTACATTTCGTGAGTTGTGTGTGTGTGTGGGGGGGGGGGGGCACATCGTCCACAGACACTCCCAGTCAGGCGCATCACCCCGCGGCCTAACTCACGCCTGTGTCGGCGTCGCCCACGACCCTCGGGTTTCGGTTTGGGCAGGTCGTTCTGGTGTCGGATGGAGCACCCCGCGAGAGCGAGCGGCAGCTTTAGCACCGTGGCGCTACCTATCGGGCAGCGCCTGTGAGGTATGTAACTGTCAGGACCGCACTACAGCGGAGTGATGCGGGCCTAGCAGTTACATGTCACCCAGGCGCTGCCCGAGAGACGGCGCCACGGTGACGCTCGCTACCGCAGGGCGCTCCGTCCGACGCCAGAACGACATCCCCAGATCCAAACCTGTGGGTCGCGGTATTAGCGAGAAGCTCTCGCCGGATGACGCCTCAGGTCAGCACAAGCGTGGGTTGCTGCGCCTGACCGAGCTTCGGCTTGCTTAAAGGGGGCCCCGATGTAAACGGCACACAAAAATACGGTGCACGGTGTGCGTGTGTTTGATAGCCTTGTCGGACACGAGATGCCCACATCTGCTTAGTGCTGCACAACACCTTAGTGCAAGGTTGTCAAAGATTTATAGATAAGCATTCACCTGATCTTGCATTTATTCATCTACATAAATTATATATACAGAATAGATTTATGGAAGGTTGGAGAACTGTATAGTTACAGTAGAATGGTCATTAGACACAAATTAATTCATCATCATAATTATTATTAAAATTATCACATTTTCTACCTTGGTTGACATCTCAATCAAGCTTAAAAATTCTTGAAGTCTTGTCATCTGAAGCAGTTATGAGGTGGCGTCCGGTTCTGCACAGAAAAGAAAACATGACTAACAGTGGATCTTTCTTAGAGATACAGGATTCATTTCCCTGTAACTTAAAGAAACTATGATCAGTACTGGTACCTGGATTGACAGAGATCTAGAATATCTGCTCGATGGCCAAGCCATTCCTGAACCAAGAGACCTGATCTGACATCAAAGTGACGAACAATTCCATCTGTACCAGCGGTGTACACTGACGGTCTTTCTTGATCCCAAAGAAGTTTAGTGATGGCTCCATCTTGGCGGACTGTGTGCCTTAGAGACTAAAACAGATTAAAAAATAAGAGAATTTTAATTTGAGTAGATACATTATTGATCAAGATAGTGTATTGAAACATTTGTATACCTGATGGGCTAGGTCATAAATAAACAAATAACCTTCTAGTGTTCCATAAGCAGCTAATGGAAGACCGTTATCCGGGCTAAAAGCCACACATTCAACATTCTGCTCCTCAGTTCCTCCAGGAACTTGAGTGTTAAGAGTAGAAATCACCTAACAATACATAAAAGCCATTAGATATTAAATAAAGGAAATTGTCAAACACACAAGCCCAAAAATGTAATTTATTCCCGCAACTTACTTTTCCTTGATTAGTACTAGCTACAATAGCTTTTCCATTAACTCCTGCTATGATGAGGTTGTTATCAATGTGAGCGGCAATGTCTGACACCGTACCAATTTCCCCTGATGGCATTGCCTTAGAAAAAGCTCCCGCTTTTAGGTCTAAAAGCTTCAGGGATCCGTCAGAATAACCAACACAAGCTCTTTTACCTGTAGAATATACCAATTTTTTAAAAATACGAGTTTTGTAAAAATTAAATTCTTTAAAAAAGACAACAGAATATTAGATTGAAACAAAATATTACCATCTGGTAGAAAAACTCCACAGTCACTCTTCTCTCCCCCACCTCCAAATACTTTACAATCTCCACTCGGGATTTTCCACATGTAAACTTCACTAGATGCGGCCCCAGCCATCAAAACATTAGTTCCATGATGCCATCTCATCCACTGCAAGACACAGTCCAGAGTTACGTTTCATGTACATAAATAAAACAATAAGAACAGTTTTAGAATGGTTCAGCAGTCATCCTTCTCTGAACATACATACTGTCATATCACCCATTGCATAATCCCAAACTTTTTGCATAGTACTGGTGCGCCATACTTGCACCTGGCCAGCCATGTCTGCTGTTGCCACAAAATTGCCGTCTTGACTGAATTCCACAGATGTCACTGAATCCTGAAAGCATAATAAGTAAATAAGTGAAAATGTAGAATGACAATACACTACAGGGACTGATATCAAAACCAAAAAAAAAAAAAAAAAAAACCTCGCCTGTTTTTGTGCCATTTTCCATTTTTCCTTAAAATCCAAAAACTATGCCACATAGAACTATAGCAACTGGTTTTCCTTAGAGAATGAACCTTGGTGGACTTTCAATGTCATGAGTCATGTCAAAATTTTGCTTCCTTGAGTTTTGATACTTACAACCACTAAAAGGGGTGTAATATATTGAAACTCAAGGAAGCAAAAGTTTGACATGGAATTCATATTGGAAGTACGCCTCGGTTTTCCACTTACAGATAACTCGTTTCTATATTTGTAGCTTTGATTAAAAAATGAAGAAGGGCACGAAAACAGACAAGTCTACTTTCATTTTGATTCGTTTCAACTGCAATCCCTGATACACTGCACATATATTTTCTAAGTAAAATTTGCTCACCTCATGACCTAAACATTCTAAGAGTACTTTGCCAGTATCAATTTCCCAAACATATGCCTTATCGTCCTGGCCACCTGTAACTGCCAACTTCCCTTGACTGGGTTCGATATGACAACAGAAAAGGGACTCTGTAAGGAAAGAAATGATCTTATATCATAGTTCAATTTAAAAAACGACACAAAATACAGAGACTTTTATCTGGAGAGCTTACTGGTATGCTGTGAGAAAACCGCGGTCGCATCGTCCCGCTCAGGAACAGGTCCAAGCACTGGCTCGTCGTCAAAAGCATCCTCATCTTCCTCTTCATCAGTTTGCTCCCCGTGAAGATCTAGAATTTGCTCTAATTCATCTTCATTCACTTCCACTAATTCGTCATCGTCTTCATCTTCCATCTGATAAAGCGGAGACGATGGAGGTGTGTCCTTGCCAGGCATCTAGAACATGCAAACACATTTAAAAATGGCTTCATGTGTGGATGTACTGTGCTGTGTTTACAAGTGGTTTAAGGTTAGGATTGCCGCAGAGGCAACTGATAAAATAGCTTTTCAGCGAAGAAAATGAATGCTTCACTCAAATAAAAGCATTTCCGTTAAAATTCTCAAGTAAAGTACCGCTTGACATATTTAAGATACAAAAATACTCGTCGCCGAATGGTGCAACCATGCGACTTCCTGAAGACGTGATAATCACGCTTGGTCAATGCTGAAGTAATGCAATGAATGTGCTGAAAAAAGATACTGGAAATCCAAGCATTTCAAACTTATAAGAGGGAAGCAGATTCCACGCAACCTGTAACTTTCCCACCAAAACAATCACGAAATAAATATCACTAACCTTTGATTTTGAACGCCAGCCAGTGCCGCACAGTTGAAGACTGCCTATAACAGAGCTTCGTGTTACTGCTGCAAATAACGCATTTGGTGTTGAGCGACGGGCTACCGGCCGACCCGACCGTCAACAACTAACGCCGGCAGCGAAGTTTTCCGGGGAATTCGTTTAAGATTTCACTGAAAATTCTTTTCGGGTGAATATATAGTAGTCGTCAGTGTATACATTTTATTCCTATAAATTTTACTTCCCAGGCAGAGTCCTCTATAATGCCTTTATTTCAAGTTTGTCTTGTGCACCTAACCTGTGTTGTTGACCATATATAAAATGTATTATTGTGTGGCCTCGGATATTTTGAATGTAGTTTTATTTTTCTAAACGTCTTCAGAAACGCGCCATTATTATAACAGCCTAATCTAATTATTGTTGTAGGTTTTAATGAGCTGGTTGTCATTATTTTATATTTCTAATTGTGTATCTTTGAACAGTTCACAAATGACCTTACATTTTGTTTATTTTAATTGTTTAGACATGTACTCAAACTGATGGCTTTTTATTATCTCAGAACGGTAAATTTTTACGTTTTTCAAGTCCTCTTCCCCTATTTTTGTTGCAGTTTATCAAGATGACCGGGGAAACTAGAACCGAATTCAAACTACAAAACACACCAGATGATAGCATTTCATCTGTAAAGTTTGGACCAAACTCTGTTCAGTTCCTCCTAGTCTCATCATGGGATGGAACTGTTCGACTTTATGACGTTGCTAGCAACACTTTAAGATTAAAGTATTCCCATGACCACCCTGTACTGGATTGCTGTTTTCAGGTACAACGATTCATTTTCCGAGTGTGTGAAATATTTATACAGTTTGTTCTATTCTAATGCTTCTTCCTTGTAAATTTAGGATGCAGTGCACTCCTACAGTGGAGGCCTTGATAATACTTTAAAAATGTTTGATTTTAATAGCAACTCTGGTGAGTGGCCTTCTCGTTAAATGTCGTCTGCTATTTGTTGTTTGCTAAAACTTATTAAATTTCTCACTTGTAATGTGGCTTTAGAAACTGTCGTTGGCACACATGATAATGCAATCCGAGCCATTGAGTATGCTTCAGAGGTGCAAGGTATTCTCACTGGCAGCTGGGATTCAACAGTAAAAATGTGGGATCCCAGACAGCCAAGATGTGTTGGAACATACACACAGCCAGACAAGGTGAGGATAAGTTTCTGTCCCTGCTACCACTGCTGCAATTACTTGTATTCTTCAGCTCTTCATTCATCTATTTGTTATAGGTTTACACTATGAGTGTTTGTGGAGAGAAGTTTGTTGTGGGCACAGCAGGCCGCAAAGTTTATGTTTGGGACTTGCGAAACATGAATTTTATTCAGCAACGAAGGGACTCCAGTTTAAAATACCAAACACGTTGTATTCGGTGCTTCCCTAATAAACAGGTCATTTTCTGCACATTGTGTTTCTGTCTGAATTTAATTGTCTGTGTTTATATGACATTCCATGTATATATTTTTTCTAGGCTTATGTTTTGAGCAGCATAGAAGGTCGTGTTGCAGTGGAGTATCTTGATACAAATCCAGAAATTCAAAAGAAAAAATATGCGTTCAAGTGTCACAGAATAAAGGAAGGAGCTATTGAGCACATCTATCCCGTAAACGCAATAAGGTGACTTGTCTTTTGTTTTTCTGTTATTGAGAATAATTAACCTGGTGGCAAGCGTATCTTTATCCATCATTTTTTGTGATACAGCTTCCATCAAACGTACAATACATTTGCTACTGGAGGGTCTGATGGTTACGTGAATATTTGGGATGGATTTAATAAGAAGAGGCTTTGTCAGTTCCACCGATACCCAACATCTATATCGTCTTTGTGCTTCAGCCATGATGGTGAGTAGTGTTATCATGACTGAAAAGCTGGGATGTTTGTACTCCGAGTTCAAAAATGAAATGTATGGAATGTTCCTTGCATATTTTTCAGGCACAGTCTTGGCCATAGCTTGTTCATATCAGTATGAGCTGGAGACCCCTCCAGATCCTATTCCAGAAGACAATGTGTACATCAGATACGTCACAGATCAAGAAACCAAACCCAAATAAATTTGAAGAATATTTTAAGTGGAATGAGCAACTGAGAACTGAGTGAACTCCGTTTGCTGCCCCCTTTTTAAATGTATTATGAAGTTCTCAACAACTGTGTGTGCTACGATCATTAAGAGGAAGCGAAAGAAATCTGTACTTTAATTTGTTTACCTCAAAATTTTACACTTTCTTTACATCCTGAAATATGATGTCATACGAGGCACTCGAGACTACATTCTGCTGTAACGCTTCAGTGTCGTCACAAACATTGCTCAGATATTACAACTTAAATGTAATATTTATTGTACATATTGGTAAAACTGTTGAATAGTGTGAAGTATTGTCCTGTAGTTATGTCACGTTTGGTTCCAATTTTATGAGATCAGATTCATTTAAGGTTTGTATAAATAAAATTGTACCTATAATGAACACTCAGTAATGTTTATTGTTTCGAGACCAAAGCACATCATGGAATGATGCTGTTTCATCAAGATTATGCAACTGCATAACACCTGTTTCCATATTAGGCGGGACTAGACTATTTATTGTCACCTAATGTCTCAAAGGTGCAAATTCAATTGCTAGAATTACACAGTAATTAGTCATCAGAAAAGTAACAATTCATTGCTATGTTACACACAACATGGTATCACAGGACAACTGCCTCAAAGGCAAAAGCATTTACTACAAATAAACTCAAAATAGAAGAAAGTAAAACTTACTCCCATCAGCATTCAACACACTTGGCAATGACATGCCAGCATCATTGCACAATCCTTGAAGACGAACTCAGAAACTTAAAATTTGTCTCCATTGAATTTTTCTACAAAATTAAGTTTTAAAAAAGATCCGCACAAAACAATCTAATAAAATTAAAAAAAAAAAAGAAAATGAGGGAGATGAAAATGAATATCACATACACATTCAGTGTGGGTACCTCATAGACAGTGGGGAAGAGAGGCATACAAAACGAACCCAACAAATGACTTGTCACCACCCCCTGCAATCCCCCACAAATCGTTTGAAAAAGTAGACCCATGTTTCGTTAGCTTGGGCTGTGGGCAAACATCACAATCCAACCAATCACAAGTTACAATGAAACTAAGGGAAAAACCTCAAGACTTAAACACGTGTAACCGATCAGTTACCTAAATGCTTTCAGTTCTTCTATAGCTAGAAAACCCAAAACGCAAGCAGTCAGTCAAATGAATAATCAAACCATCACATTTTTACAAGCAGAAGACAAAGAAACCATAATATTTCTGTTCTGGAAGAGGATATTATGCTTGACTAAGAAAAGGTTTGATCAACAGACAAGATCAAAAATATGAAACCGCGCACAAAAATGCAGGAAGTTAATAAATTTGTTAGGAAGACAAATTAGCACTTCTTTTCTGTCCAGTCTCACAACCACCAGCAAATTATGGACACATTTGCTTCTGATGACAGGTACAAACTAACAATAAAGATTTATGACAAGCATGAAAGTACAAGTTAAAGCTATGCTGAAAGTTCTGAAAGTTCAAGACACTAAAGCAGAAACTACCAAAAGCATATAGGTAAGGCACTTAAATCATCAATGGCTTGGAGGATATGGCAGCTCACATACATGATGATCCATATGAACCGAAAATACTGGAAAGCATAACTATATAAGAATTATTACAAGCTACTACAGCAATAAAAAGGACAAACGTGGGGAGAAGACAAAATCTACACATCAAATTCCAAAATTAAAGGGACAGACAGGGCGTATAACCATTATACATTTGCAATGGCCTCATACAGGAACACAGGTTTTGATTTTGTGCAAAATACTTGAAGTGCACATTTACAGTTCTCATAAAAGCTAACACAAATTGTAATAAAAAGAAAGCATACTGGGCACATTAGACTATTAAAATATTTCAACCTATGATGGGATAATAACAAGTCAGTCAGTTATTGAAATGAAGATGCACACTGTGACCAAGTAGCAACCTAACAAAGCAACGACAAATCCAGGGTATAGAAAACAATATCCACAATCACATTTTGGAAAATTTATGCATCAAGTTGATCCTACAGTAAAAGGCTAAAATAATGGCTTGAACAGTGCAAAAATACATGACACTTTGTCCTCCACTTCCAAGCAAGTGAGACTGCTTCAATATTACAACTACACAGTAAAAGAAAGAAGTATTTGTCTGTAACATATCAACCGACTACAGAATAAATTACACTCAAACATTCATACACAAGCATACTAAATTACATTTAACTACAAGAACTTCAGTCTTAATGGCCTGTTAATTATGCGTTGCATCTTTACTTCTTAACTTAAAGTGTAAAAACCACCAACCTTAAAAAAATGCACTGATGCGAATGCAGCAAACAATAGAAAAGATCAGTAACACATGTCATTTCGTACACTTTAAGCTGTGATTGAGGAGTAAAATTAATATCTACTTTACATGGGACCTTAACAAATTGTATCACATTAGCTTTGTTACAAAACCACTCATCAGTACTGGAAAAAATGGAAAATAGGCAGCTAAACAAATTTACAAGAAACAAAGCTTTTCAGTACCAACTTTGCTGCTACTTCACACCATTTTCAAGACACTACATTGTGGTGCATCCTGTGCAAAGTCCCATAAATTATGCACCCAAACCAACATAGATATGACAAACAGAATATTAAAGTAGATTTCCTGACACACATTTCTATATTTCATACTTGTCCCTTAACAACTTTTATAAAAATTATCACGAATTGGAAAGGCCAGAAGGTCACATTTTCAGGTTGGAGGTGATCAACATGCCATTGTCCTAAGGACTGAAATATCTTATTCTACTTTTAAACGTTTACTGAATTCCTCTTGCTGTCTCTCCTTCCACTCTGGTTTAGGTTTTGTTCGTTTTAGTTGACCATCCCTACATTGGAAAAAAAAGGAGCACATATTAGGAGACAATTTAATAAATAGAGGGCCAAACTAGAAAAAAAAATACTGAAAACCTACCAAACAAGGTCAACTAGACCACCCTGCTTCGCAATCTCTCGTTTAACTCTGCTAGCAAACACAGCAGCCGGTTCATCTTCTCCTCTTACGACAGGTGGCAGGTACCACACATCACACACTATTGCCCAACTTGTCATCATCATGTAGAGATACTGCATCATGGTGTAGCGACTACTGTTCCAAAATGCATCTCCAAACCTCGGATCATACTGGAATAAACAACAATATTTAGCATGCTAGATATAAAAACATACCACATTTACCGACATATAAGACAATCTTTTTTGCCAGTTTCCGGAGGTCCGAAAAATCTGGCTCTTATATGCCATGTCTTATATAATGAGGCAAAGTGTGGAAATTGAGGACATTGGCCAGAATTGGTGTAAACTGTCCTGTACCCAAATGAAAACGTTATCACTATATTCTGTGAAACAAAGTAACGGAGGATCGTCCATAAACTACACTTCACGTGGGGCAGGGAAGCCCCTCTGCCCGTGCTCACCCGTAGGGGTTGGGAAGCAGCGAGGTGGTTAGGCAAGTGGCATAAATGAAATGTAAGTTATATTTATCAAAACTACCTTTGAAAATTGACTTTTAACGCCGCGATTCGGCCGCCTTATGAGGCAGTGACAATTTTTTTCCACTTCTATATATCCTCAAAATCGCACTCGTCTAATACGCCATGTCGTCTTCTATGCCGATAATTACAGTGAATATATATGAAAGAACAGGTAAACAAATAAACAAACCTTAATTGCAACAGGATAAATTGCTCCCTTCACTTCGAAACTACCTTTCTTGAATTGCATAACAGAAGTGTTGTTGATACAAGTACCTTCAGGGAAAATAAGGATTGGAGGGTTGTTTGGATCTGATACATGTTTCTTTAATCTGCAAGAGGAAAGAACAAAATTCTAATACAATTTCAAGAGTTCAAAAGTCTATGCCTATGAAGTATTGAGGCCAAAGAAGTATCTACCTCTGGGTAACCGCTGTGCGATCCTTAACTTCCCCCCTTTCAAACCAGATGTGAGGAGAAGCTCTGGCAAGAGCCCTTTGAAGAATACCCAAAAATCCACCATGTCTTTGCCCAATCTGAGAAATGACGAGGAAAGATTCATTATTTTCATGTACAGGCGCAGAGGGTGGTAAATAAAATGCTAACAGAAACAGTCCAATTAATTAAGCGTGCTTAAACAAATGCAACTTTTTGACTATTAAGAACAAACTCTATACTGATTCTTACCAGAGAATAGCAGTTGTCACATGCAAGAACCAAAACATCGATGGGGGAGGTGTGATTTGCAACACAAATACCACGCTGAGGGCGATTTTCTACATTATGGTATGTAATGACAGCTGACAATGCGTTAGACAAAACACCAAAGCACATAATTGAAACACGATGATTTATCCACCTCTTGAATCTCCCCTCAGGAATATACCCAACAATACTGGTACAGACGGTCAGCCACATTACCTGAAGACAAGTACAAACAAAACAAAGCAATTGAAGTGGCCATTTTAAAAACCACTGGAAGCAGTCTGCCCCACGTACACACACAACAGACAACCATAAAGATCATAGAAAAGTCTGACCAAACACACCTACCAAAACAACAACACATTTAAATCAACGACAACAAAAACACCACCACTTTGTTTTAGACAATTCCCACATGACACCATCTCAATGCGACAAATCAAGTTCAATTCTCTAATGGACACCAAAAGTTGACAATAGACAAAAAAACATGATGGGCTTAAATTTCTGACGACCACATAACTCACCAATGAAAATGTGGTCATGGTGCTCAAAACAACTACGTCAATGGGACTAGTGTGGTTAGCCACACAAACACCTCCGGTTTTTGGCATTAAGTGAACATTGTGGTACGTTAAAACAGAGGAAAGTGAACGTGCCAAGATTCGAAATGAGGTCAACATCACCCAATTATTTAAACCTCGTTTCAAAGCACAATTAGGTACAAACCCAACCAAAGAGGTGGCAATGAGTGTCCACAATAACTGAAATTTTAAAAACTTCCATTGAGAAACATCATAATTTACAAATGAGAAAATAAAACCAGTGCACTGGCAAATAATGATGACATCCCATAAAAATTGACTGTAAAGTAGAAAATGTTATAAAAGTTAGACTTTCATATTTGCATCAGCTTTTACTTACCCCAAAAAAGCATATGGTCACTCTGAGAGGAAAGAGAAAGCAGTATCTCAAAAGGAATCCTCCCATCCAAATAACAGTTAATCTCCAGCTTATGAATTCATAACGTCTGTTGGTACGTGTTAATAAATTCCATGACTGCAGAACAAAACACACTGAATTAAACAACTGTAAATCCATTTTTCAAATATTTATATTTTGAAAATACAGCCCATAAGGCCTTCAACAACATGTGCACGTACCCTAAGTTCCTCCGCCTCAAACCGAGACGTAACCTGATCTTCAATAATAGCTTCCACACCTGCCTTGACAAACTCAAAACAGTCTGACAATTCAAAGTCACGCTTCAACGTGATGTACGACCTCTTCCTCGGCTGCTCCTCTGCCGGGTTCTCCTGCAAAGAGAGAAAAAAACCGCAGTAGTAGCTTGAGGTCCCGGCGCTGCCGCTGCACGCGCCGCACCGCCCCGCAGCCCCAGCAGCCCCTGCAGTCCCACGCGTACCGAGTCACTGTGCCCGTTGTAGTTGAGCTCCGGGTCGGGCTGCAGGATCAGCTCGTGGCTGATGACGTGGGAGCTGTTCACCAGGACGCCGTCCTGCTTGTGCCCGTTCTCGCAGTGGACGTGGATGTCGGGGACGGGGACGGGGACGGGGACGGCAGGCGCCGAGTCCGCCGAGTCCACCGCGTCCGCGGCAGCTCCGACGGCGTGGGCGTTGCCGTTGACGAGGGTCTTCTTGGTCCCCGCCACCGCGGCTTTAGTCTCGTCCTCCTCCTGCTGACGCTTCGATATCTCTATGTTCTCCCGGCCGTACTGCAATCAGAGAGGAGGCAGCATGAGCATGAGGGACACGGAGAGGCCCGCGCCCCGCTGACTTATTACTATTCTTTTTTTTTTGGGGGGGGGGGGGGAGGTCGCATAACCTAACCTATCTTTCTCTCTTTCTCCCTCTCTGTCTGTGCGGCCTTCGCACCGCCCTTGACTCATTTCCGACGAGGGCGACAAGACTCCCCCACTTGGACTGGACACCGACCAGTACTTCCCTCCTGATCCCGATGCCGTCCGGACAGCTGACCAGAGAGAGGGGGGGGGGGGGCTCATCAAGTCGGCAGAGAACCTGCTCTGGTGCCTGCTGGCCGCATAGCAGGCCGTCTCGGGCCGTCCTGAAAAAAAAGTGACGCGTTTTCGCTTCCTTCTCTACGACCTTCGAGTTTGCGCGTCAGTTTGGCGGCGTCTTCTTCAGCCGCCTTCGAAACCTGTTTCCGTTCCGATCCCCACGGCTGCGGGCCCACAGGCCTATGGTGTCCTGACCGTGTCCTGCCGAGCCGGGGTCCTGCGAAGGTCCAGCATTCGGAAGAGCCAAGGACTGGGGAAGGAGGACCTAAGGGGAAAGGGGGGAAAGGACTGGGGGAAAGGACGGGGGGAAGGACCGGGGGGAAGAACTGGGGGGAAGGACTGGGGGGAAGGACTGGGGGGAAGGACTGGGGGGACGGACTGGGGGGACGGACCGGGGGGAAGGACCGGGAGGAAGGGCCGGGGGGAAGGGCCGGGGGGAAGGGCCGGGGGGAAGGGCCGGGGGGAAGGGCCAGGGGGAAGGGCTGGGGGGGGACTGGGGGGGGCCAGGGGGAAGGGCCGGGGGGAAGGGAAAGGGGGGAAGGGCCGGGGGGAAGGGCCGGGCTGGGGGAAGGGCCGGGGGGAAGGGCCGGGGGGAAGGGCCGGGGGGAAGGGCCGGGGGGAAGGGCCGGGGGGAAGGGCCGGGGGGAAGGGCCGGGGGGAAGGGCCGGGGGGAAGGGCCGGGGGGAAGGGCCGGGGGGAAGGGACTGGGGGGAAGGACTGGGGGGAAGGACGGGGGGAAGGGCCGGGGGGAACTGGGGGGGGCCGGGGGGAAGGGCCGGGGGGAAGGGCCGGGGTAAGACTGGGGGAAGGGCCGGGGGGAAGGACCGGGAGGACCGGGGGGAAGAACCGGGGGGAAGGACCGGGGTAAGGACTGGGGGAAGGACCGGGGGGTGGGGGACCAGCACACATCCAGCAGTGGGGTGCCCTACCCAGACAGGCGCTAGGCAGCTCACAGTCCGGTGGGTACTCCTCTCGCACGCGCGCCAGGTTACGAAATAAAACGAAGAGAAATAATTGAAGGATAGAGTGGGGGAGAGGAGGGGGAGGGGGGGGGGGGGCCTCCCCACCCGACGTCCCAAAATCAATGTGCCAATAGGAGGCGCCGGGACTTGTCGAGTGGGTTAGTTTAGGATCCAGAACTCGTCTTGGCCGTCCCCAAGGTCGGGCCGCCGCTGCCTTCGCTACTGCCTCTGCTGTCTCCGCCGCTGCTCCGACCGGCACCAGAAGACAAGCAACCCCCCGCTGCCGCGTGACATTTGGCCGCTAGGTGCGACGCTTCTTCCCCCGCCGCTCCCCTCAAGCTCTAGGACACTGATAAGGAACCGCGGGAGCCAAACGGGCGGACGGCCGTGAAACCTTGTATACAAATTTTGTGAGATACATCAAAGAAGTCACGTCAGTGCGCCCAGCTATACATCCAGAACAAATCAGGCATTTACGGGCTGTCATTCCGGCCATTTAAAATTTCAAGTTTAAACAAACGCGGCTTCCTGTCCTGCCGTCTGGGAAACGCATTGAAAGCCTGATGTCGCCCGCCGCTGGACGTGTCGTGTGGGCTGGCCTGCGATAGTCCACCACTGGTTCTCCCCCTGAGGTGTTCAAGTTTTAATCAACTGACCCCCCCCCCCCCCCCCCCCTCTCCCCCAGCAGCGTGTCCCTCCCGGGCGGGCGGACCCGCGCAGTGCAGCGCGCACATACGCCCAGGCGGAGCCCGCCTATACGTTATTCAACGTTCCCAGTTTCGACGGTTTTTTCTTGCGTTTTACGATGTACTACCGGGCTGTGCCGGGCTGGGCCGGGCTGGGCCGGGCTGTGCCGAGCTCGGGCTGCGTCATCATGCGCGGGCACATAGTGACAGGTTTCGCACTGGCGAACAACAGCGGCGGCGGGCGGGTCGGCGGACAAGCCGACGGACACGGCGAAAAAGCGGCGAACCTGACGTCACCATTATCAGCGTCATGAGCAGTGAGGACCCGGGCCCGCCGGCGTTACCAACGGCCACATTTAATGACAAGAAGATAATTTTTTTCTCACATAGCTGACCTTATACATCTTCAACATCCTCTGCGCTCCCTACCCCTTCAGCCGTCTCTCAAACCGCCCCTCCAGACCGAGGGCTGAACTACTCGACCGAAACGTGTGCGCGGCTACAGGGATTCTAGACTGATTGCGACCCCTACTTGAAGAAATTTAGAACCTTAAGGACATTATAGGACCAATAACAGACTATAAACGCCAGAATAGGGTGCATTTCTGTGTGACTTCTACACAAAAAGGATTTCAGAGAATTCGAACACAGGATTTGTTTTAGTGGTTGCCCCCTCGCTTCAGACGCCCCTCTTATATTCACAACTACACCCGTCTCCCCCCCCCCCCCCCCCCCCTTCGAGTTCCGTGGACGCATCGCAGAGTCTGTCCCCCGCCAAGCGAAAATGCCAATATTATAAGTTTGGCGGGTGAAAACATGCCGTGCCCGTAATGACGCCATCGCGCCGCCGTCCGTCCCCGCGGCAGAGGGACAATAGGCGAGAGCAAAGATCCGGCGGTCGGCACGCCGTGCGTCCTCACCTCCGGCGCCGCCTCGGCAGGTGGCAATGGCCAACGTAAAGAAGGAAATAAATAAATAAATGGCCGACCCGGCGCTATCGGGGCCGCGAGCAGCAGCGGCAGCAGCAGCAGCGGCAGCAGCAGCAGCAGCGAATCGTACCCGCCTAGAAGACCCCGCCACGGGCCCCTAAATCCCGGCGCTAAAAGCCCCCCCCCGCCGCCGCCGCTGCTGCTGCTGCTGCCGCGCCCCCTTCAGAGGGAAGTCCGGCGCGTGCAAGCGGAAGGCAGCCGCCGCGCCGATCCCAAAGTCCCCCGATCAAGTTTTAGACAGCGCTCGCCGCGGACGCGGGCGTATTTACAGAGCCAATCCGCACGGCTATGGCACCAGATACCCGCCAGACCGGGTCCCAGCGCCGCGGAGACCGAAGGCTTCTCTGTAGAGAACCTTCTCTAGCAGTATTGTCCGCCAAGGTAGGCCAGAAATGGCGGGGCGTGGCGGCAGGCCGGAACAGAACCACGGCGACGACCATGCCGCGACTCGGCGCAGCAGAACCAGAAGAGCGCTCTGCGAGTCAAGGGGATATACCAGGTCATTCAGAAACGCCGCGTTTTTTCTGGGATATGCAACCCGCAAAGCACTGTCTGTCTCACGCGTCCGGCCGAGCCAGTAAGAGACGGTGCGTTGCGGGATTGCATATCCAAGAAAAATGAGGCGTTTCTGAATCACCTGGTATACACGCGTACTTCCAGTGTACAGCGCATCATAAGGCACACAATACGCCACCCCAACAGCTGGACCGGGCCGGGCCGGGCCGGGCCGGGCCGGGCCGGGCAGGGCAGGGCAGGGCAGGGCGGGGGGCAGGGTAGGGCAGGGCAGGGCGGGGCAGGGCAGGCGGGGCAGGGCAGGGCAGGGCAGGGCAGGGCAGGCGGGGCGCGCGTGCGAGCGCGAGCGGTGTACGACCAAGCCGCACGCTCACTGCCCCCCGCGACAAAGATTACAGCTTTAATACACATTAATGAAAGAAACCGCGACGACAAAAAAGGACGCAGACGCGAGAGGAGGTCGGAAGGGGGGAGGGGGGGGGGGGAGGTGCGGCGGCGGTGTCCTTGGGCACGCCGAACCCAGAGAGACCCGGCCGAACCCGTGCGCCGCGCCGCGCCTCGGCGTCGTGGGCGCGTGCCCCGCGCACCTTGGCAACGCAGGCCGGCGGCGGGACGCGGCACGGCGGCGGCAGAGCACTGCAGAGCACTGCAGAGCACCCGTCACCCACCCGCCGCCCGCCGTGCCCCATCACCGTTTTTTACTATCAGCGAGTGCCGCGGAACGCCACCATTATCATCGGGAACGGGTCACAAGCGGACCAAGTCCGGCTCCTTCGAGAGGCTCCACCGGCGGCGTGGCGGAGCGTGGCGTGGCAGGTGCGGGCGGCGCGGGCGGCGGGCCACGAGGCGCGACACGCCGGCTCCAACACGGTCTACAGCACCAGCGTGGCCCGTGCCGCTCTAGGACCCCGCCGGGGCACGCCGCTAGAACCTCCGCGATATTTCAGAGGAAAGAGGGCGAGGGAATCAAAACAATTCTGAAAAGATCGATGACGCGTTTTCCAAGGACACTGCACGCGGCACGCGCCCGGTGTGTATACGACATCCAGCCGCCCACTCTGCGGGGGGTCAGCGGACACCGGCAGAGGGAGGGAGGGAGGGGGGGGAGGGGGGGCATACGACGTGCTATGCGTCGGTCACCCCCCAGAACGAGACAAATCCACCGACTTCCCTGCGAGGGCCGGTAACGATTGCCCCCCCCCCCCCCCAACTGCAGATGCAAGGCTCCGCCGCCTGCAGGGACAAATACAGTCAAGCCCCTGAGGTGCCCCCAGCCGAGCCGAGCCAAGGGGAGGTGAGTGGAGGTGAGGGGGCAGGTGGGGTGAGCGCAGGTGAGCGGCCGGTGCGGAGGGAGAGCGAGAGGGAGACAGCACCAGACTGGAGAGGGGCAACGGCGGCCAGCCAGCGTCCGCAGCACCACGGATCGGTCCTAGCAGGTCCCTTCAGTCGGAGCCTGATAAATACACCATCATGAGCAAAACCCTCCCCCTCTGCCCCACACGAGGCACGAGATGCCATGAGCGAGGGAGGCAAAGCCCGGGGCCGGGCTGGGGAGTGAGAGAGACGGAGAGGAAGCTGGCCTGTGCAAGCCGAACAGACTAATCACAGGATGGGCTGCGTCACCAGTGCTGTCGGCAAATGGGAGGTAATGGAATGCAGCCGAGGGATGTGGGGCACACATTAGAGCAAAGGCATCTATATTCTATACCGCACTGAGCTGAGCTGAAGGTCAGGCACTGTATTCCAATAACAGCAATTAGCTCAGGAGCGGGGGAACTTTGCAAACGGACTCCATAACTCTAGCCGCCCCAAGGTGAAAAACAGAGTCAAGTAATTCAGGCTCTCTACACATTGTGATTTATAGAGAACACAAGAAACTGAGGTTAGAAGGATTTTAAAAAGATAACTGACAGATAACTCACATCAAGGGTTTGAGAAAGTCAAATTGTACAATGATTGGACAATATAGAAACTATCTGATGTCATGCAAGACACTACCTGTAAGGCAACAGTTCCTAAGCCCTGTTTAGTTACATTTTTTTGTAAAGAGGAAGACAGCGGGAGTCTTGGAAAACTAGTTAAAAGTGCAGAATAAAAATCAAACAAACGTTATAACACAATCATAACCACTCAGTCTCATAATCAGTAATCAATGATGCTTCTACCCATCATCCTTTAAGGTAACGGACATTTCTGGGTGCCAGCCAATATGTCACCCTGAAAAATTTCAGGACGACACACAAAATAGTTGGGGACCATTCATGCGACTCGAATTACACAATACTTTGCTTTCACAAACACAGCATAACCTCAAAATAAATAACCAACAAGATGCAGGGTCAGACAGAACCATTTTTCACGGGTTGTCGCAGCCCGAACTCGGCTTCGGCAGGGCCGACAGCGACAGCCGGGCCGTCCGGGCCCGTCTGGAGAACGGGGCCACGTTACAAAGCCGCGCTAAGCGCACAATTCGCGGCCAGCCGACGTCCACTTCATTCCGGACGACAACATTGAGTCATCCGCAGGGTCGGGTCGGGACGCGAGGCGAGACGCGCACCAAAGCCAAGGCCACCGGAATGCCACGGGTTCGATCCCCGGCCGTCGCCACATCCTCACCTCGAAAACTTTCAGCAGGAACTTGACGTACAGCCTCCGGACGCCCAGGGACTTGCCCATGGACGCCAAGAACATGATGCCCAGCAGGAACATCAGGCACGGTGTCACCAGCAGGGACCCGGACAGACTCAACACGTTCCCCAGCAGCGCCATGGTCAACTGGGCGGCTCAGGCCGCTGGCCGGGCGCTCGCACTTCTTGTTCACACGCACAGTAATCCTCAGGGCAGCACCATCGACACGGCAACGGGGGCTGAAACGGCGGAGGCCAGGCCTTCACTGCGCGTAGCGGGCAGCGGAGCGCAGCGGAGCGGACTCGCCGACGACTACGCCATCACCGTCGCGAGGTTCTCGCGCAACTGTTCAACTGTCATCCCTCCCCTCCCCCCTCCTCCCTCCTCCTCCGTTCTCCCTTCTCCCGCCTCCCCCCCCCCCCCCCCCCCCTCACATCCCGCGCCGTCCTCCCCTCCCCTCCCCGCCGCTGCCACTTCAAAGACGCGGGCGGCGCGGCCGCTGCCACCGCACCGCGGCGGGCCCCGCGGGCGCGGACTGGGTGCGCGCGCTCGCGGGCCGCGGCTGCGGATCACACACTCATCACACGGCGGCCACGACCGTGCCGTCTAGAGTCCGATCGGCCGAATCTCAGCAGCCGCGTGTCCGACCGGGTCGGCCGGGCTCCATCGGGAGGGACCGGGAGGGACCATGGGCATGGGGGATCTGTCTGGCCTGGCCCGACCTGTCGCGTGCCGTGCCCGCCCGTGCCACGTGTCCTGTCCGCGGCCTCCTCGCGTGTCGTGTGACGAGATGAAGCGGCGAAGCGGGGCGAAGCGGGGCCGCCCGTTTCTCTGCCGTTCACCGCTCTGCTTGCTCTCCGTGCGTCGGCCGGACCGCAGCAGCTGCAGCGGCGGCAGGTCGACGTTATGTACAGTATCGTACTGCGTACTGTCTGGCCCCTGCTATTTGCAGTTCCGGGGTACTGCATGATAATGCGACTTTACCTAACCCAACCTCAACTAACCTAACCTAACCTAGTGGAGAAAAAATTCGAGGAAAATAAATTAAAAGAAAATTAAATTAAAAAGAAATTAAATTAATTAGAAAATAGCAGAAAATACGCCTACTGCAAGTAGTATCTGTAGCGTTGAACACAGTATCTGGTACTGCATCCTACTGCAAATAGTATATGTCGCGTTGAACACAGTATCTGGTACTGCATATAACTACTTCGGCGGCGGCAAGGTTCTAGAGCGTACGTTTGCACCTCTGGTATTGACGTTCTAGCGCTGCCGCCGCCGCCGCCGCCGCGGCAGCAGCGGCGCCCGGCAGCACCCGGCCCCAGCAGTGCCTGAGCAACCAGAGGCGACGGCCGTTGTTTTCGGACTCGGACGGGTGACGCGGGTTCTCGCGTGGATACGTGTAATCTCCCTGGAATTAAGCACGTACACACGGCGGACGGGGCTCCTGGGTTCCTTGCTGCCGAGCCGCCCGCCGCCGTGCGAGCGGCAATCTAAATTGCAGTTTA
>CM049598.1:10779458-10890073 GCA_026979955.1 Megalurothrips usitatus | reverse complement strand
CACGGCCAATCCGGACCGATTGGAGGGGACGGTCGGGAAACAAAGAGAGATAAAACCGCACTTAAACCGTGATTGGCGCCGCTGGGGCCGCCACGCCGCGCCACGCCGCGCCTCCACTGTGTTCCACTCTCTCTCGCCACGAGCTCTACTAACTGATCTCATTAATTCACGAGCATCTTAAAACACTCCCAGAATTTTTGTTTTGTATCCAAACAAAAATATTGAAATTCGCCCCTCGCGCTGGCGATTTTAAAATGACTTGGCCACTTGCCGAGTGCACTACCATCCTCTCAAAGTTTTTTTTCCCTCTCTCACTGACAGTTTGTCGTGCCGGGGGACCGCTGGAAACAGCATAAAGGCGGAGGGCGGCGGGATCCAAGTCACATTGATAAAAAAACAGCGTAAAATGCTGCTGAAAACCGTTTCGAGCCATAAATCAGGGAGGCGCTATCTACGACGAGAGCGCCGTGGGCGGGCGCGGGGCTCACGTGCCCGTCCCGTCAACGTGTTGGCAAATCCGGCGACACGAAAATAGTGTCCCGGTAAGACGTGATGGAACTGGGTTAAAAAGTGGCGGCGCGGCGGCGGCCGGCCAGCCGACTAAACGGTGGCAACTCCCATAAATCAGGGAGAGGAGGAACCTTTCATATCGATACGACACAGCGCCACGCTAAAAAAAGAGGGAGAGAGTGAGATGGCAGGGGAGAGCGAGGGAGAGAAGCAGAGAGAGAGAGAGAGAGAGAGAGAGAAAAGGGAATAAACAGTTTCCGTAGTGCCGATCGTTGCGTTCCGATGTATAGCCTGCAATAAAACCCCTGCGTCCTCCGGCCCAATCCGGTCCCCGGCGTCCAGTTTCGGAGGCGCCATCATATATACGCGGGCTTTCGCTTCGGAACTCGAATCCGAATATGACCGCAACTTCATACGTTCCGGAGGGGCGGCCTCGCCGAGGGAGGCCACTGACTGGTGGCCAGGCGACCTCATCGGCCCACAACTGGTCGGTGCAAAAGGATAAAGAAAATTTTTCCAAATACTTCATTTTCATTTTTAGATGCCGGATTGACTGTCTTCCTTTTTCACCTGGGAAGCGCTGGGAAATGCTGGGGGGTTCTATGAGTGAATGTGGTTCAGTGTTGCTTCTGCTGCCAGGTCCACCACATCCTCTGTGAGATAGAGGTGATAACGCGGGCACACACACACACACACACACACACACACACACGTACGAGCACAAGCAGGCGAAGTAAGGCGGAGCCTACCTGGGCAGCGGGGAGCCTCTCAGGCTCAGGGTTACCAAGAGCGCGAACGATTTTTGCCGTCATGCAGGATCGTCTGCTGTGCAGGATTTGTCTGCTGTGCAGGATTTGTCTGCTACGGCTGGCGGCGGTCCAACGTGAGATGAGTCCCTCTTTCAATTAGAGTCGCGCCTACCGCGGTGACCGCTGCAAGTCGCTTTTCATCGGCTATTCACAGGGGCCCGTGGGGGCCGCGGGGGCCGCGGGGGCCGCGGGGGCCGCGGGGGCCGCGGGGGCCGCGGGGGCCGCGGGGGCCGCGGGGGCCGCGGGGGCCGCGGGGGCCGCACTGACTGGCAAATGGTAAATATCACCGGCTCTTAATCACTTTTGCTTTGTACCCCGAAATGAGTCGGGTAGCGGGAGGTGAGGCCGAGGCCGCTCTCATCCGAAGCGAACGTCGTTACACTGTCTCGCCGCCGAGCATTCTCTCTCTGTCTCCCTCTGTCTGTCTCTCTCTCTCTCTTCTTCCCCCCCCCCCCCCCCCCACCTTCCTGGTTTGAATTCTTTTCCCTTTCCCCGAAACGTTTCCCGAGGATAAATGGCGAGACATCTCCTTGCCGGGCGGCTAGCGCCGGGCGGCGCGGTGCGGCGACACACAAGGTGCCTCCTCGCGGCCCGCAACACTCGATAGCATCGCGGGCGGCTGCCGTGGGAGCGACAGAGAGGAGGCGGCAGCTGCCGCGGGGAGCAAGGGAGACAGACTGAGAGGCGCAGGCGCGCAGGCGGCCCCGCCGAGGCACCTGAATTAATCCTTAATTCGTGACAGCGCCCCCGAGACGGGTCTCGGCAGCGGCGGGCGGCCGGGCGGACCGCGGGCCGCGCAAAGCCGTTTAATCAAGCGCTTATCACGGGGCCTCATCCCCTGCGCCGAGGGAGGAGCTGCGGAAGCGGCGGCGGGCAAAATATGTGTGTGTGTGTGTGTGTCTGTGTGTGTCTGTGTGTGTCTGTGGCGCGGTGACCCACAAAGAGCATTGGGAGACGAGACGACATACGGCGACGCCGACGGCGAGGGAGACAGAGCGAGGCGCGTCTCCCCGAATGGCCAGCGGATGGGCAGCGCATGGCAAGCGGATAGCTAGCGGATAGCTAGCGGATAGCTAGCGGATAGCAGCGAACAACCAGCGGACGGCCAGAGCAAAACGGGCCTAAATTATCTCATCGCAGAGCCGGCTGTCGGGATCACGACTGGCATCAGCCGGGCCCGCGGCGGCCTCCTCATTCCTGCAGTGAGAACTGGACCAGGATCTGTGTGTCTGTGTGAGCCGGGATCCACAGGACACCCGGAGGGCTCCGAGCACTCCGAGCAGGGCGCGCTCGAAACGGCGGCCGCGCTGCCCGCCGCCCTCATGGCAGCCCAGCCTCACACACACACACATACACACACAGAAGAAATAGACGTTATACGTATGATATTTTTAAAGTCGTGCAAGGATCATGCGAGGCGCAAGGCCTTGCAGCGGCGCCGCACACGCGCGTGACTCAGATGCCACAGACACCCGCCCCTCCTCCCCCACACACCGCCCCGCCGCCCCGCCGCCCCGCCGCCTCCCCGGTCACCGCGGCAACATTTTCGACGCATCGTTTCGTCGCGCGGAGAACTGCTGCTGCTGCTGCTGCTGCTGCTGCTGCAACTGCAAACACTTTGGAAGGTTCCCGCGCGCCGCGCGCACTACAGGCTCTCATGAATGCGCGCATGAGTAAGTTCCGTGGCATCCGACATCCCCTCTGTGGGAGCCCGTGTGTGCGTGTGTGTGCACGTGCGCACGTGCGTGTGTGAGTGAGTGTGTGTGCATACTTGTGCCAATTTCCCGAGGCGCGAAACGCCGCCGCCTTGCGGGTGTTGCGTGCGGGCGCTATTTGAAGAGGGGGCGGGTGTGAGGGAGTAGAGGGGGTGGGAGGGGAGAGCGGAGGGGGGAGGGGCAGGGAGGAGGAAGGGGAGGGGGGACAAAGAGCTGAGGAAAGAAGCGACGACGACTGAGCGCGGCGGCGTGCGCGACGGCAGCCGGCAGCGACATTGTAGTGCAGCTCGCGTGGCCGCGGATGCAATCCCGGGCAATGCGTGCACTTTCTCGCATGACTGTACAGCAGCGTCTAGCACCATACCCCCGTGGGCGGACGTCCTCAGGCAAGCTCACTTAAAAAAATAAACACTTCACTCTTTCGACTAAAAAAATCAACAAGGAATTCAGTGTATGTACATTACGACCAAAATTGAAGGTCAAAGATGTTGTAAATATAAATACAGGATAGAAAAAAATCCAAACTGAAAAAAAGGTAGCATTTTTTTCTGTAGGTTTCTCTAGGTTTTTCTCTAGGCAAGGCAGGCCGCGTTGCTTGTTGCGCACGGTTTCAGGCCAGGGCCGCTAGAGGCTACCGTTTCCCGGGCAAAACGTTTCCGATGCTGACACTTCGCATGAGCCGTATGATTTGTGTGTTGTACCTCCCTTTGCGCGCCATGGGTGGTCGCACTAGCTGCAGTGCGGACTCCCTGGCGATTGCTCTCTCTCTCTCTCTCTCTCTCTCTCTCTCTCTCTCACACACACACACACAAGCATGCAGTAAAACACGTACACAAACTCGATATACACCTGGCCTTGGCGACCGCGCGGGTGCCGACGCGTGAGCACTTAAACGCCCAAGACAAACATAAAGCCGATAGGCGATACCCCTCGCCGTGCCCCGTGCCGCTCCGCGCCGCGCTGCCGGGGGTGGCGGCCTGCCGCGGCCCGCGCTCCTGGGCGCCCCCGTGCAGCCGTGGCAGCCGGCCGGCCGCCCCCCGGCCGTGGGGGCGCGGCCGCCGTTGCGCCGCCGTGCGCCGCCATGCCATCTGCGAGTCCGCCGGCCACTCCTCCGCTTTCATCTTTATTGCGGCCGCGAGTCCGCGAAACAAGAAGGTGTGTCTCCCCGCGCATTTGAAGCAGAAAAGTATGTGCGGCGCGCCCGGCCCGGGAGATACCCGAAGGACGGCCTGTAGGCAGCGCGGCCAGAGGCGGCCAGGGGCAGCCGACACGCGGCGGCTGGTGCACGCCGCGGCCCCCTGCCGGCAGAGTCGTGAAACAAAAATGGCAACGTGCCGCAGACTCCGGTTAGGGAGGCCCTCCGAGAGTCTCTCTCTTGTCTCTCTCTTTCGTCCCTCTCTCTCTCTCTCTCTCTCTCTCTCTCTCCCTCTCTCTCGTCTCTCCAACCCCGGTGCCGCCGGGGAGTGCACGGCAGTCGGAGTGGCCGTCCGGTGCCGCTGCAACATTAGCATTTTTTCACTTTGCAACATTTATATACAACATTCGTTTATCGCAGCAGGGGAGGGTGTATCATTAGAGTGGCCCGCGAATATACGGGCGCAGCTCTGTGTGTGTGAGGGAGAGAGAAAGAGACAGAGGGAGACAGAGGGAGAAAGAGAGAGAGGGAGAGAGAGAGGGGGGGGGGGGGAAGAGAGAGAGAGAGAGAGAGAGAGAGAGAGAGAGAGAGAGAGAGAGAGAGGCGTGTGTGTGGCGGATGTGTCTTGTCACGGCGGACGGGGTTAGGGCGCGTAAAAGGTGAAACATAGATACCGGCCGACAGTTGCAGCAGGCAGGCTGCGCAGCCCGGGCAGGTCAGGTGGCACAGTAAAGCACGGTGCTACGCGCTTCAAAAATTTTTTTAAGGTATATATATAGAAATTTGCAGAACTGGTGATGAAAGCGGACGACAAGATAATGTCGTGCGGAAACCTGAGAGCCGAACTCCGGTAGCGGTGCCGAGGACGCGTCGCCGTCGCCGTCCTCGTTGACAGTTGTCGGGTGTCGCTGGTGTCGGCCCCGGTTACGCGGCCCCAGAGTTGGCAGCGGCGGCCGGATGCGGCGCGGCCCGCCGTGCCGTGCCGCTATCTGCGATGGGCCCGGAACGGGCCGCGCGCCGCCCGCCGGCGTCATGCACTCATCAAAGCCGCCTCCAATTGCCAGAAGTGTCAATCGGTGCGGAAGACGTTTTGCGACCGCGCGGACCGAGGGAGGGGGAGGGGAGGGGGTGTCTTTGGACCGCGGCCAGCCAGCCCGGCCCAGCCCGGCCCCTGCCGCCACGGTCCGCCGCGGCCCAGGATGGCCAGGATGGCCCCCGGGGGCCGCGGCCCCTCGGACCTACGGCCCAGGGCGGTGGCGGTGCCGCACAGGCCGCACAGCCCGGCCGGATCGTGCCAATCCTCCAAACACAGTGCCGCGTCCCTTCGGGTGCTGCGTCGCGTGGTCGGGTCGGGCTCCCCGTAACGCGCGGGCTGCACCGGCCGGGACCGCGTCGCGTCCCCCTGCGCCGACCAGTTTTATTTCGGATTTCGATTAAGCGGCCCGCTCCTGACAAGGCCGCCGGCCCGCCGCGAAGGTTGTGATTCATTCGTTTGGACGTCAATTTGATTTGCATACATCACTTCACCCACGCCGTCGCCGCCGCCGCGCGGAGAGAGCTCCCCCGAGAGTACAGTCGCGGACAAAAACAACATCCCGGCGGCGCGCGCCGCGGCCCCGCGTGCCGGGCGCCTACCGATGACAGCTGTATTTCACGCTTAAATTTGAGAGGCTCATTCAAGCGGCCATTTCGCGTGTCTCATCCGTGTGAGAGAGACGGAAGAGGGGGAGACAGTGCGTGAGAGAAGGAGAGAGAGGACAGGGGGGTGCAGAAAGGAGGGCCACGATTCGCTTCACGGCAAAATGCCGACTCTTGCATACGTCACCGCCGATCGTTGGATGTGCGTCCTGAAGTGTCTCTCTCCTTCCCTCTCGCACACGCAGGGCCAGGCCCGGCCCGGCCGCGGCGGGCGGCGCGCGGCGTGTCACAGACAAACACGGACGCAGCCTGTTGGTGCGAACGGCTCCCGGGGGAGGCATCGCCGTCAGCCCCGAGGTCCCCGAAGGTGCCCGAAGGTCGACATCGACATGGACGGGACCATCAAACGCGATGCATCTCGCGGCCTCCGCGGCGCCAGCCGCAACAACAACAAGAACAGCAAGCATGAGGGGGGGGGGGGGGCGTGGCCGTGTAACCCCGGCCTGCGCGACGCGGGTTACGGGGGTTGCGCCGCAGCCACGCCGCGGTGCGGGACTGCCTCAACACGGGGGACAAGGTGCCCCGTCACCACCGCCGCCTCCGCGGCCACGCCCCGCCACCACGCCCCGGTACGCCCCGCTACGCACCGTGACCAAACACTTTTCACTCCTTGACCGAAACACAATCGCCACATTCTCTGGATTAATCGAACGCTCCATCTTCGGCTCCGGGGCGGTCGGTGCATCGTCATAAACACGGCCGACGTTACGTCCTCTGTGGACTGCGTTACGTCCCCTGTGGACTATGTTACGTCCTCTGTGGACTGCGTTGCGTCCTCTGTGGATGGTGTTATACGTCCTCCGTGGACTGCGTACGTCCTCTGTGGACTGCGTCACGTCCTCTGTGGACGGCGTTACGTCCCCCTGCGGACGCGCCGCGGTACTCACCAGCGCCGCGACGAGGAGGAGGACCCAGAGGCCCGGCGGGGGCCTCGGCGTCCCGGCCGGCCTCCGCCCCCGGCGGCCCGCCGTGCTGGAGGTGGTGCTGCTGGCCGCCGCCATGGTCGCCGCGGTCGGCGGGGCGCTGCTGTCCGTCACCACGGCGGTCACCACCGCGGCTCCACCATCGCGCGCTCCTCGGGCGCCGCTGCCGCGCTCACAAGAACTGCTCCGCGACGCGTCGGCCGGACGAACACCTCGGACGTCCCTGCGGTTGGGACCCGTGCCTGTTTCGGTGGACGGAAATCTAACACCCCGTTTTGCTGTGCTAGCCGCTCTACGCACAAGGCTTCGCGTGTATGTGTGTGCGTGTGTGTGTGTGTGTGTGTGGCCGTGCGGTGGCCACACGGAGCGTCCGCAGGGACACGCACGCGGGGACCGCGCTCGCCACGTCGCCACAGATGGGATTCGGCCAACCGCGGGACGATAGCGATCTCCACAAGGCGTCGCGTGGTGAACTCTGCCGTCCTCCCCCGCCGGCGCCGCCCCCTCCCCCTCCCCCTCCCCTGCCCCGGCCCCCGCCTACGCCCCGACCGCGGCCGCCAGAGATGAAGACATTTTCAACGGCGCCCAATTAAAGAGTGGAACGGAAATTCCTGCTTCGGAATCTGACTCACACCGCACCTCCCTCCACCCCTCCCCCTCCTCTCCCTGCCACACACTGCCTCTCCCGCACGCGCCCCCGCCGCGGACAGCGCCCGCGACCGACGACTAAAATTATTCGATTCTGAATCGGCAGAGACGCGGGCGACGACATCGGAGAGAGAGAGAGAAAGAGAGTGAGAGTGAGAAAGAGAGAGAAAGAGGGAGGTAGGCAGAACACAGAGACAGAGAAGGAGAGAGAGACGCGGGCAGAGAAGAGAGCGAGAGAGAAAGAGAAAGAGAGAGACGGCGGAAATCCGCGAGGCGTCGGCGGTCACGTCAACATTAATTACGGGCGGCCGTGCCCCGGCAGCGGGGCCTCCAATATGTTTACGGTCCGCGTCCTGCGCGTCCCGTGCAGGACCTTCCCCAACGCCATCACACCCACAGGGCACAGCCCACAGGGCACAGCCCACAGGCCACAGGCCACAGGCCACAGCCCACAGGCCACAGGCCACAGCCCACAGGCCACAGGCCACAGCCCACAGGCCACAGCCCACAGGCCACAGGCCACAGCCCACAGGCCACAGCCCACAGGCCACAGCCCACAGGCCACAGCCCACAGGCCACAGCCCACAGCCCACAGGCCACAGGCCACAGGCCACAGCCCACAGGCCACAGCCCACAGGCCACAGCCCACAGGCCACAGCCCACAGGGCCACAGCCCAGGCCACAGGCCACAGCCCACAGGCCACAGCCCACAGGCCACAGCCCACAGGCCACAGCCCACAGGCCACAGCCCACAGGCCACAGCCCACAGGCCACAGCCCACAGGCCACAGCCCACAGGCCACAGCCCACAGGCCACAGCCCACAGGCCACAGCCCACAGGCCACAGCCCACAGGCCACAGCCCACAGGCCACAGCCCACAGGCCACAGCCCACAGGCCACAGCCCACAGGGCACAGCCCACAGGCCACAGCCCACAGCCCACAGGCCACAGGCCACAGCCCACAGGCCACAGCCCACAGGCCACAGGAGTCAGAATCAGACCGTGGCGAGCAGCGCCCCCCCGGGGGACCCGGCGGACCCGCCCCGCGCACCCCGGCACTCCCCGGACACGGCGGTGCTCCTCCCCGGCCACGGCGGGGCTCGGCGCGCGCGGCGCAGATCCACGGCCGCCGCGCTCTCCGTTTTATCGACTCTTTCATCGGGCCGTTTCGTTTCTTTTTAGTGGTACAACACGAACACGGGGGCGCGTCGCTATGAAAACCGGCGCCGAAATGGACTCTACGTGGTTTTTCGGCGGGGAGCGTCGCCCAGTGCGTGGAGGGGTCTGCGGTCACACACACACACACTGGCGCACACACACACACACACACACGCCCCCGTGTCAGCATCCTCTCACTCGCACGCACGCACGAGCTGCGGCGGCTGGGAGCGCCTTCGGATAGGTCGGGTAGGCAGGCCCGCGGGGCAGCCGAGTCCGGCGGGTCTGCCTACCCCGCAGGCTGCAGGGCGGCTGCAGGGCGGCTGCCGGCGCGGGCACTCACTGGGGGGAAGGCACGCGCGCGTACGCGACGACGGCCCACGAGAGGGCTAGGCTAGGCTGGCACAAGGCTAGACCAGCCCTAGGCTGGACCAGCACTAGACTAGGCGGGCGCTAGGCGGGCGCTAGGCGGGCGCTAGGCGGGCGCTAGGCGGGCGCTCTGTCGTGTCGTGGGTCTTTCCGACACCGCCGTCGGCCGCGAGGAGACTGGTGGCGGCAGGAGGACCAGGCCGCCGCCACCGCCGCCGCCGTGCGCAGCCTGCGATCCCTTCCCCTCCCTGCCCCCCCCCCCCCCCCCCCCCCTGCCTCGTCCTCTCTCTCTCCCTCTCTCTCGGAGGGCATGAAAGGCCCTCCTGCCCGCCCGCTCGCCAATCGGAAACGGCCGCGGGCGCCGCTCGCTCGACGCAGCAGTGCCCCTGACTACATAGGCCATAGTGCGATCGTTCCGAAAATCAAAATTCTAAAAATATGGTCATTTTTGTAATCGACCACGACTTTCGCAATTACGATTCCGACTGTTAAAATCGGAACCAGAACCTTTGCCAGTTTAAAATAGTGTTCCAAAAAATTTGAGGTCGTGGATAGCTGAACAATTCGGAGAGTTCGGCCATCGATCGGCTGTGATTTCTGCCCCAAGAGTCGCACAGGCTTCTGCTGTGTGCTGGCTGGCTGGCTGGCTGGCTGGCTGGCTGGCTGGCTGGCTGCCTGCCTGCCTGCCAGCCAGCCGCCCCCGCAGACACACCTGCACCAGCGTCGCCGTCTCACGAGAGCGCGTTATCTCGGCGCTGTTTAAGAGCGCGGGCTAGTTTGAATAGTGAGTGAGGGAGACAGAGATAGCGAGGCGCGAGCGGCTCCCCTGGAGGGGGAAGGGGGAGGATGAGAGATAGGGAGAGGGGGAGAGAGAGAGAGAGGAGAGAGGCGCTCATGCCTCCGGTAACAGCAGCATCCGAGACCTCCCCGGCGCTGCAGCGGTGGCAGTGGCGGCGGCGGCGGCAGGAGTCGCCTCGAGGCGAGCGTCGCGCGCCGCTCCGCATCACGTATGCCTATCCGTCTCACTTAGCCTGTTTGCTGGGTGTTATTGCCTGCATCCTGCCTGCACCGCTGCCTACCCCAAGCTGGGCCCGCGGGGGCCGCGGGGGCCGCGGGGGGCGCGGGGGCCGCGGGGGCCGTGGGCAGCGCCTCCTTAAGGGCTCTGTCCATCGCTACGGCTACGCTACGGCTACGCTATGGCTATTCCCGGCGTGGCCTCACGGCCGGGGTCGTCGGGGCGCCGCCGCCACCGCCAACAACACTTTCGGGGTGACGTGAACTTGGTGAACGCTCGTCAGCGACATCGCCTTGGTCCTGCACTTGCCGAGACGTTTTCCTCCCGCACCGCATCCGACACGGGCGCTCGGCTGGCAGGCCTGGAGAGGATAAGCCGAGTGCGAGCGGATCTGTGGTAGCTCTGTCCCTCTCGCACTCACGGAGCGTCCCCTAGGGGGTGGAGTGAGGTAGAGCCGCGCAGGCGCCGCCCACTTCGATACGCACGCCTTGTACCGCGGTAATTGGCGCCGAGCGGAACTGCAATGTGCATGTGAACTCCGATCCGAACCGCAATGCTGAGGCGGAACACCGTGGCGGAGCGGGGCGGGCGCGAGCCCCCGGCCCCTGGCTCTGGGCCCCGGACGGCCAGGCCGCACACACACTCGCGGGTTCACGTCCAATCCGTCAGACGTCAAGTCCTCGACATTCAAGAGCGGGCTGTGCGTCCGTACGCACGTGTGTGTGTGAGTGTGTATGTGTGTGCGCGCGTAAGTGTGTGTAAGCCGACACCGTCATGACCGTAGACTCAATGCATTCGCCGAGCTCGATCAGTTCCGCTCTGTTCCACTATGAGCAGCCTCCTTATTCGTGCCGCTCAGTGCCCTCTCTCTCTCTCTCTCTCTCTCTCTCTCTCTCTCTCCTCTCTCTCTCTCTCTCTCTCTCTCTCTCTCTCTCTCTCCCTCTCGCTCTTTCTCTGTCCCTCTCACTCACTCCGACGAAACCTACCTCAACGGCCCGCAGGGGGGCAGTGCCCTCTCCTGTTCGAAAGAGTGAGAGGGGAGGAGAGAAAAATCTGTCCATGAATCATAACCGTTGCCGTCCCGGCGGCGTACGATGCGAATAATTCGCGAAGCGCTCGCCGCAAATGATAAGCGTGCGTGTGTGCGTGAGTACCTGCGTGTGTGTGTGTGTGTGTGAGTGCGTGCGCCGGTTTACCGCACCTTGACAGCCGACATGCCCGACTCGTCAAAACTCGAGTCGCAGATTAATGTTTCTCTCGGTTCTGGAGGGGGGAGAGAGAGAGAGAGAAAGAGAGAGAGAGAGAGAGAGAGAGAGAGAGAGAGAGAGAGTAGGGGGAGGGGGAGGGGATCAGAGGGATGACAACAGCAACATAGTTGCGAGTCGTTGTTTAGCAAAGTTCGGCAGCGGACGACGTAAACAGCACAACAGCGTCCAATACAATAACGGCGCTGAGCGGTGGGCGGCAGACTCTCTGTCTCTCTCATCGCGGCCGCGATGGAGCATCGAACTTCATTTTTTTTTGTTTGGTACTGCAAGAAGAAGTAGCACCTAATCAAATACCAAAAATACATGGTCTTTATTTTTGAACGGCTGGAAGTCCTGGGCGCAGTACGGCGCTGTCAAGTGTAGGACGCGGCACTCGCCCATTTTCCTTTTTTTTCTTTCGAGTTTTCTTTTCTAGGATGGTCCTGTAGATGATCGGCATCGACACTGACGTCACAGGGGGCGGCGGCGGCGCAGCGGCGCGGCGGCGCGGCCGAAATAACTTAACACATTGCCGCGTGTCAGCACTTTCACTGGCCGCTTCCTGGGGGAGGCATAAACACGGCGGCGTGCGAAACCGCCGCCGTTGCAGAGGCAGAAGCAACCTTCGCGGCGCGGCGAGCGTCGGGGGAAGACGAAGGGCGAAGGACGCCAGGATGCGAAGGGCGAGCGGGAAAGTAGCGGCGGCCACACGGGGAGTCACACCTGTGGAGCAGGTGCTGCCAGCGCGGTCACCGCCACACGCGAACCAAAAAACCCAACGACCTGCGTTACCCTCTATCGAACACATCGGCTCTCCGACAGCCAGGAACCTGACGGCCGCCGGTCGCGCGCCGCCGTGGACTTCCCTGTCTGCGAGGCGAGGGAGGGGGTTGGCGTGGCGGGCGGCAACCGGCGACGAGGAGGAGGAAGCGCCGCGCACGGCGCCGCGCGGGGTATGGGCACGGCCCGCGCGGGGTAGCGCTGCCGCCGCAGTGGCGCCCCCCGGCGGCGACGGGCGGCTCCGGCGATACTCCGCGCGCGGCGCTTTCAGCACCGTGCCGTTCCAGTCCATTGGGCAGGCAGAGGGCAGTGCCGCCGACAGTCAGCGCTGACAGTTTGTCAGCGGGACGGAGCGGGACGGGGCCGGGGACGGGAGCGCGGCCCTGGAAAGTATGGCAACGGCCTGGAGCGGGGCGATGTTTGGCAAGGGGGGACCGGACCGGACTGGAGAATGCACCCCGCGGCGTTTGTTTCTGTGCGAGTCCCCTACAGGCGCCAGGCGCCGTAGGCGATCCCGCGGGGAAGGAAACGCCACATGCCACGTCTTCCTCCTCCCGCCCTCTCCCTCCCTTCCCCCTCCCTCCACTCACCCTCCCTGTCTCTATCTCACTCTCTCGCCAGCTTAGGGTTGGAGCCCGAGACGCGCGGGGCGCTGCTCTCGGGCAGCAGGGGCCGCCGCCGCCCCTGCTGTGCCTCAGCCCCGCCGGCCCCGCCCCACAAGATGGATGGCGGTGTGCATGGGCGTGGACAAGTCCCCCGTCCGCGCCCCGATGCGTCGCGCCGTCTGGCATGGCCTCGCATGGCCCCGCGCCGAGGAGGACACTCCCTTTGTCGGCCGTGTCGTCATCTCTCTCCGACATCTCTATTTTCCTCCAAATGTCTCTCTCGCGCGCGTTTCCATCCATTTCCCGCCTGTCCAACCTCAATCCGAATCCGAATCTCGAGTTGTCTTGGCAGTCGCAGTTCCCGTGCGGCAACACTGGCCGGAAAACGAACGCGAAGCGAACATCAAAATGGGTGACGGGAAAACTCCACTTCTTCGGCCGCGCATCGCTGGAGGCGGTGATGCTTGTAGCAAAACGCTGTTATCATTCGAGAAGAAACTGCCACCGTGGCCGGGGATCGAAGGCCCGGTTCCTCCCGACAGATGCCGGTGAGGCCCCAGCCAGCTGGAGGCCCCGGCGCCCCTCACGGGCCCTCACTCACCTGGCAGATGCCGGTGACGCACAGCCAACGGAGGCCCCGGTCGGCGGCGGCGGCGGCCTGGGGCCTCGGCGAGCAGGACGTGCCGTCCACCACCGTCTGGTTGAGCGTGGCGTAGAACCGGAACCCTTTGGCGCGGCAGTTGAGCTGGCAGGGGTCGGGGGCTGCGACCAGAAGGGAGGGTTCAGACGAGGCTGTGCCGGGGGAGGAGAGGGAGTGGGGGAGGACGTACCGCTGAGGAAGGGCTCCCACTGGTAGAAGTGCCCGGAGAAGTTCTGCCTGTTGTACGCCTCGCACTGAAGCGTGCGGAAGTCCCGGTTCCCATTCGGACAGCTCTGGAAAAAAAATATCGAAATTGTAGCAAACAGAATAGAGGAAGGGGAGATACTATAGTCTCTCCTGTGGCAGGCTCCTGCTGACCTGCTCGTTGCAGACGTGCACCCGCTTGTACTGGCCCACGCACTGCGTAGAGATGACTCGCTCCTTTTTCCGCTTCATAACACCCTCCTTTTTCGATCGGTCGCTTCTTTTCCTGGCGGGAGAAAATAAGAAAACGATGGTGAATGCAGAAAATTTAGTTTGAGAAGACCGTCGGGAAACAGATTATAGGTACGTGCCAGTCTGGTGGACAGGCAATATCCCCTGCCGCTGTGCATGGGAGCCCGGCGGGACTGCCTACCTCCCGGGCGCCCTCTGTACCGCCTGGTGGGTAGGCCATGTCCCCTGCCGCTGTGCACGGGAGCCCGGCGGGACTGCCTACACCCCCGGCGCTCCCAGCAAGACAGAGCACGCCATGCCGGTCCGGTGCCCCTCAACGAGCACGGACGTGGAGATTTGGTCAAGAGGCCGGGCGGTGCCTCGGCTTGTGCAGGATGTGGGCTTTCGGGCTTTCTTTTCACTTTTTCGGGGGGGGGGGGGGGACTAGGCGCAATGGCCAGTGCATTGAGTGCTCTGGACGTGGAGTGGCCGCGGGATGGGCCACCGCCGCACCGCACACTAGATGGGTCCATATCTTGTCTAATGGACTTATTCCATTAGACTGGAGTCAGTCTGGGAGGAAGAGGAGGAGGGGACGAGAGGTCAGAAGTTGGCATATCTGGATCTGGACCAACTGGATTATAGAGAGACGGACGAAAGAAAAAAACTAGTAAATAGCATATACATATGCAAAGTGGGAAAATTGAGAATTTCGGCCGCTAGGATCGATCTCTCGGTCGGCCAGCGAATGGCAGTGACGAATATCGGAGGCGCAGGGTGGGGGCGGCGTGCGTAGGGGGGGGGGGGGGAGGCAGCTGCGGGCGGCCTCGCTAATTGCTTTTAGGGGCATCGGGGGGCTCCCCGCGTCGTTTTCTCGCCTGAGATGGGACTTGTTTTGATGGCATCGGTCACCCGGTGACAGGACCCAGCGGGCGGGCGGGCTGCGGCGTAGTGCGGCGTGAGCGCAAGAGAGACAGTGAGGCGAACTGGGCGAGGGTGACAGAGAGGGCGAGAGGAAGAGAGAGCGAACGCTAGCAAGGATGTAGGAAAAGATGAATGTTTTTGAAAATTGTGTTGCATGCATAGATCCGCGACTTCGGACGGGATCACGGCTGTGTGTCAGTCTCTCTGGGAGCGCCCCGAAGCGGCGCCCTCTCGGCTGCCCGTGCCACCAATTTTTCATCTTGTCACGCGTTTTGTGTTATTCTGGCCGCCACGCGTCGCCGGCGCCTCGGTAACGACCGGGGGGCCGTGCAAGTGCAAGGGCACGCCCGACCGCGGGGGCCCCACAAGAGCAACAGGAGAGAGAGAGAGAGAGAGAGAGAGAGAGAGAGAGAGAGAGAGAAAGAGGCGCCGACACCGCTGTCTACAGGCTTTGTGTGTGGCAGGGCACGGGTGGGGGGGGGGGATGTGTGGACACAGCTGGAAACCGCAGAGCAACATCGGAGACTTACAGCAGGTTGACTTCATGTGCAGGGCAGTGCCGAGAGGAAGAGGAAGAGGAAGAGGAAGGGGAGGGGGGAGTTTGTGGGTGTGTGTGTGAGAGAGACAGACCGACAGACGGAGTGACAGAGAGGGAGAGAGACCCCCGCGTACAGCAGCCGGGGACAATGCCAGAGGACTTTGTGGAAAAGTAGGAAACGGGGCAAGTAAATGAGGAATCACGTTAGTTGCAGACCAGTGCCAGGCTATGAGGGCGCGCCTGGCCGCCCCCGCGGCAGCACATCGGAAGTGACCGAGTCAATAAGCCTCTGGCCGGCAGCACTGCAGCGGCGCGCTCTGCCGCTCTGCCGCTCGAAAGGAGGGCGGAGCGCGGAGCGGCTATGTGAGCCGCGGCCGGACACGAACGCGCCGAGTCTCCTCTATGGGACCGCGGCGGGCCGTAAAGCGCTGTGACCGCCCGCCCGCCACCGCCGCGTGTCTGTCCGTCTGTCTACCTGTCCGTCTGTCTGTCGGTCTTTCCGTCTGTCTGTCCGGCCGCCGTTGTGAATGGACCGATAAATGCAGTGGGACGGGACGGCGCTGTCCGACAAAGGGACGGGCCCCGCGTCGTGATAAGGGAAGCATTCGCGAGGTTATCGGCCCGGCAGCCGCAGCCGCATCTGCATCGTGGAGTCTTCCCAGCGTCCCGGCCGGCGCTGATAAACACGGTCATGACGTGTCGCGCGGACCCGATATCCCCGCCGTCCCCACCAGCGTCATTAAATTTATCAAAACTCATTACTTCAAATTTCACGACCGTCATCAAATTCCGGTTTCGATCGTCGTACACATTTTACTTACTAATCTGTTTACTATTTTGTTCCGGGTGCTGCTGAACACGTGCTCTTTCTCTCTCCTCCTTACGGACTCACCTGTGCTTCTTCCTCTGGTCCTGCTTGTCCGGCGTCCGGGCGCGGCTGCGGGTCCGCCGCCGGCACTCGCGGGTCTGCACGGCCACGCCCGTGCCGCAGGTCCGCGAGCACCCGCTCCACGCCGACCACGGCCCCCAGCTGCCCGACAGCCAGGAGGGCGTCACCGGGGACAGCACGCCGACGCCGGGCCACAGCCCCTGCAGCCCCTGCGGCAGAAGGAGGTGTCGTTTGTCGCGCTGCCGCCGCTGCCGCCGCTGCCGCCGCTGCCGCCGCTGCCGCCGCCGCTGCCGTGATGGTCGTTGCCGCCAAGTGACACGGCTGCAGGCGCCCGACAGCCTCGCCGTCAGCAGAGGGAATTGCACTCATTGAGCACGGCGACGACGACCACCCCGACGGGCGATAAGGCGGCGCCGGCGCTTACACCTCTCTCCGTCCCACTCACGGGCGAACCATGAATGAGAGAGAGATAGAGAGAGAGAGAGAGAGAGAGAGAGAGAGAGAGAGAGAGAGAGAGAGAGAGAGAGAGAGAGGGGGCGCAGTAACTGAAAGAGGTCTCGGGAACGAGGAAATAGCAGCAAGTAATTAGAGGCCAATAACAGGAGGCCGCCTCAACGCGATCGCCATTTCCCTCACGCAACTAACTGCAGTCAGAGGCCCTGGCCCTGGCTGCCGAACCCGAAGCGGGGCCTCCGCCACCGCAGGAGGGAGAGAGAGACCCCTGTTCTTTGAGTCTTTCTCTCTCGCTCGCTGCCCGCAACATGACAATTAACCGGCGGCGGCATTGCAATTCGTAAACGCACTGTTTTCAGCGTCTCTGCCCGTCGCGGGGGATTGGGGGGGGGGGGGGGGGGAAACGCGGTGTCGTCTACCAGCGATCTACTGCTACACTTCTTTACAAATGAAAGAGAGGAGAAGAGGGGGAGAGAGGGAAAGGGGAGAGGGAAGGGGGAGAGGGAGGGGGAGAGGGAAGAGGGAGAGGGAAAAGGGAGAGGGAAAGAGGGAGAGGGAAGGGGGAGGAGGAAGCACATAAAAACAGACGCCGCGAGGCTTGCGCCCGCGACTTTGGCGCGGAGCGCGGAGTGGTGAAACAGAGCTCGCTCGCCTTCCAAACCCTGGACATCGTCAACGACGGATTCCGCTCCGCTCCTAGACTTCCCCCGTTGCCCCCCCCCCCCCCCTCCTCCCCTTTTCCTGGCTCCTTATGCTTGTGCTTACACCCACCCGCCGCAACCAATACGAACCGACGCAGCGCGCGCTGAGCGCTGAATATCAAACAAAACTTGCTTTCTATAAAAATTAAGTGATTGTGATTTCTCATTTACTATTTTTCTCCTTTTTCTCTCCCATCTCTCTCTCACTCACTCCCCCCCCCCCCCCCTCCCTCCGCGTCATGCCCGGCGTCTCATTCTCAAATTCCCCGAGTTCCATGCGCTGATTAATAGCAGGCGCAGGGGGGCCGCCGGGCCGCGGCACAGAGCAGCCCGGGCCACTCTGCTCGCTGGGGGACACTTCGCAGAGACGTACGTGGTGATCCTGGCAGAGCACCGCACAGCAGCCGCGGGAGAAAGCGCAACACATGAACCTCTTTGCCGCCGGATGACACAATTTCTGTTATTTCAAGCAGATGGGCCCACTCGACACACACACACACACGAACACACACACACACACGGAGCTACTAAAGCGGCCGACGATTGCCATACAATGCGGCGGTGAGAGCGTTACGTCGCGTTAAGTGTGTACGGCCAAACAGCCACACAGTGTTGGCAATGGGACCGATTGGAAACCCGTAAAGGTGTCCAATCATTTATGGCCATGATAGCGGTAATTTACGGCGGAGTAAAATCTCGGGCGCCACTCATCGGATAGCCACCGCGTTGTGTGTGCGCGTCTGTGTGTGTGTGTGTGTGTGTGTGTGTGTGTGTGTGTGTGTGTGTCGTGCATTCGCTGCTGGTCAATCGACAACAAACGTTCACTTTTTTTCCGAGAAAAAATCGGTTTGAAAACCTAACATTCAAAATTACTACGAAAATCTCTGCGTGAAGAAAGTACGTTGCCGAGTCTTGCCATCATGCATATGAGCCGCATCTCGGTAAAAAAACGAAAAAGGTTTGTTAAGGCCTGTTGGGAGAGGACCTCCTCTCTACTGCCCTTCCTACCCGCACGCTGCCCCTCCCCCCTCCCGCCCTACACCTCTCTGTCTCATTCTCTCTGTCTCACTCTCACTCGGACCCGTTTCAGCCATAAACTCGCTGATAAGAGAAATTACACGAGGTGACATCCACAAATTTGTCTCTCTCTCTTGCTCTCTCGGCCACCCACTGCCTGGTACAGAGTGCCTGCATGGCACACATGAAGCATATCGTGCGGGCCCGGCCGGGACTTCCTAGGCTCGTAGGCCACCACGGCCACCGCACTCCAAGGCGGGTTCAGTTTACTGGTCGTCCACAAGAAATTGTTGTTAGGCACTCGCGTGCGTCGATGAAACCAATTAGCCACTGCCAAACCTCAGTTTTTCTAAACGCAGCTGACTTCCCCGTACTCTCTCCCTCAGTCCCCACTCCCTGCCCCTGGTTTGTAACAATGTGGTCGAGGGAAAATTTACGTGTCATTTTAAGAGCGTCCCGCGTCCGACACGGCTGTCACAAAAATGCGTCAAACCGGACGAGGATGAGGAGGGCGGAGAGGGCGGGACGGCCGCGCATCAAAAACAAAACGCCCGCCCCGCCTTGTGTGCCCGGCTCGGACTGTTGCGTGCGCTGCCGGTTCGTAGTACCCCCCCCCCCCCCCCCCCTCTCCTCCCTCCTCCCCCTCCCCCCCCCCCCCCCCCCTCCCCTACCCCACAACACCGAGCCGCCTGCCGCCGCAGCATCCGCCTTAAAGAGAACGGCCGAACGCAGCGGAAGGCCGTGAAATTATAATCTCATGGCGTGTAATATTTTGGCGTGTTGGAATAGCCATGCCGCCGCATTCTCTCCACACGAATTCTGTAAGGGGGAGAGAGAGGGGGGGGGGGGGGGGGGAGGAAGTGGGGGGAATGGAGAGGGAGAATCTGCATTTATCGACACCCCCCGGCGGCTCCACCTTCCCTTTCCCTCCCGGCCCTCCGACCCACTGCCCGCCCGACCTCCCCGCCGCACGCACTGCCACGCACGCCGGGGCCCGGTGGGGCCCGGTGGGGACCCACCCGATTTCCGTCAACGGCAGAAGACTGACAGTTGTATAGATCGCTCCCAACGCGGCAGCAGCGGCAGTTGCAGCGGTCGGTGGCGGTGGCACCCGGGCGGGGCGTGGCACAAGGCGGGGAAGGGCCGGGGGAGGGGGGGGGGGGAGATGCCGTGCGCATGAAAAGCTTGCTGACAAAATCTCTACGCCGCCCCCCCCCCCCCCCCCCCTCGCGGCACGACGCGCCCCGAAAAACTGCCCGCAACGATTCGGGAACACAATAATAATGGTGAATAGTGGGCAGCCGGATGTTATCGGACGCCTCTCCCCCCCCCCCCCCCCCCCCTCCTCGCTTATCCGCCGCTCCCCGGACCGAAGGGGTGGACGGCGAGCGACAAAACTCTGACCGACGACAAATCGCTGTGGAGAGGGGAAAGTTATGAGCGAGCAGTGGGGGGGGGGGAGGGTTGGCACGGGCACGAGCTGTGGAGTTGTCGATGCACCACAGGACGTGACGCGGGCCGCGGGCCGCACCTGTGCCGTGCCAGCCGTGCTGATGCTGGTGCTGGTGCTGCTCTGCAGGCCTCTGCGGGGCCTCGGCGGGGCCTTGGAGTGGCGGGCGCCGCGGCATACACGTATGCCGTGCCTCTAATAAGCTGCTTACCTGCAGGGGGCTGAGGCTGTTGCTCAGGATCCTGGCGGGCACCTCCGTCTTGCCGGCCGTCGCTGCGGCCGCCGTCGCCGCCAGCCCGACCACCCAGACGGCAGCCAGGAGGCGCGCCTGCGCGCGGGGCCTGCGGGCACACGGGGCGACAGCCCCTGTTCACACGTGTGCGAGAGCAACGCAACAACAACAAGTGCCGCGAGTGCGACAAGGAAGGCATGATAAGCCTTTGATGTCCGCGGGAGTGCAGAGGGTGTCGGGGCAACTCACCTGTAGGGGGCCACGCCTTACAGGAATAGCTCTTTGGCCGAGTAGGAATCAATCTCGCCTTTCACTACCTAGGAGGGACGGGAGGGGGGGGGGGGCTGTTTGATCGTGGGGATCTCGGGGGCGCCGTGCGGTGCGGCCGGCAGCCACGGAGGCCCCCTCGCTCCCTCACCTCACACTCCACCCGAGTTTCATCGCCTCGCCGTAGGAATTCGTCATCCTCAAAATTCGGGAGTATAAACTACCTTGCATATTTCCAAAATAAAAATTTAGAAAATGTAAGAATCGAAATAGGCTAAAATAAAAATTGATGTCGAGTAAAAATTTGAGAAGAAGGAAAATTTTGTTCCACCCCAAAAAAAAACGTTTAATATTTTTTTCAAAATCGTCCCTTGAGGCGTGAGGTGTTCTCATGACGGCGGCGGCCCCGAGACGTGTCCCGCCATGCTGCACACCCGTCAGATCGGGTCGGAGGCACAGCACAACAACAAAAAAAAGAACATCTCTCGTCTTTGTCGCTCTCGAATTAATCAGCGATTAAATTCAATCAGCGGCGGCGGTTAGTGAGATCGGTATCTGCGGCGCTGGTGTGCGCGCGGCACCTGCGCGGCCCGCCGTGCCCAGACGTGCCGCAGCGGGGCCCTTCGGGAACGGTTAGGGTCGTTAAGGTCGTGATCATTTCAAAGGGCCGCGCGCGGCCGACAAGCGAGTGAAGGACCGGTGTTCTCCCTCCGAGCAGCGCAGCAGAGGGCTCTGCACGAAAAAGGGGGTCAAGTTCTGCGCACCGCGTCAGAGCGCGTTGTCCTTCCAGGGCGGCCGCTGCCCTTATCTCAGGGTTTCCACACGGGGCGATAGCGGCCCGCCTGGGCCCGCCTGGCGGGGACCGCGCTCGGGCCGGCTCCGCGCCGACCTCAGAAGGGCTCCTGGGCTGCAGGGCGCGGTGCTGCTGTGGGAACCCGCACGCACCCGGCTACCCGGGACGGCCTCCGAAAGGGCCTCGCTCCGATCGAGGAGAAGAGATTGGCCGTCTTCTGTTGGGATTGACGAGGCGCGCGCGGTGCGCCGCCCCGTCCGCCCTCATTCAGGGGGGCGGCCGGGTGCGAGAAGGTCAGCGCCCCCGTGCCTCCGGTGCCTCCGGCCGCCTCGGCCGCCTCCGGCCTCCGCGCTGAATAGCCGCTGCCGTACTCCTAGACGTAGTCGTAGCCCCCCGGCCCACCCCCCGGAATGTCAAAGCGTAACCTTTGGGCCGGCCAGCCGGTCACAAAGCGGAGGGCAGCGTCCGAGGCCCGCCACGCCCCGCCCCGCCACACGCCCCGCCGGCCCCCCGAAACGAGGCCGACTGCCCGGCCGGCCGCTCCGGACGCGCGCCGCACAGCAGCAGCAGGAGCGGAGCAGCACTGCTTTCTTTGCGTGATCTCTCACTCGGACGGACTCGGAGCGGGAGGCTGGCGGGGCCGCGTGCCGCGTGCCGCGTGCTTCCTGCGGGGCGTTGGTCCGGCTGGGAGCGCGGCGGGCCGGCGGCAGCGGGGGGCGACGGAGGCCCCCCTAGGCCCTGGGGGCCCCTGGGAGGACGCATGGATGAACAGCGGCGCGCCAACCCGAACCAAGTCGAAAGCATCCCTTTTAAATCTCCCGCGCGGCCCGGAGCCCGGCGGCAACCCGGCACGCCGCTGACCGTCAGCTGACCGGCCGGCAGCGCGGCAGACCACGCAGGTGTCGACGCGGACGTGGAGGCCTCCCCCCCGGCGAGTCCCGCGGCCCCGGCGATGGAGCGGGCCGATAGCCCGCGGCCGTAAACGCCAAGCGGGGCGGGCGGGCGGCCTATCTGCTCGAGGACCTCGGTGAGGGCGGCGGGGGGCGAGGACGCCGGCAAGGACGGAGGGCTGAGGTCTGACGGGGTGTCATGCGGACATGCAGTGCGCTACAGCGGGAGGGGTCCGTCCTGCAGCACACGGTGCGGCAAAAAAAAAAAAGAATTGATAAAAAATATCGCGGCGAGGCGGGTGAGAGCGTCAGTGCGATTCGTGACCACCGCCCCCCGCATCGCAGCGCTGCCGTGCACCGCCGCTGCCGATATGACCAATGCAGGCCGGAAGTCGTAAAGCCTTTGAGGAAGGTGTGGCCCGGCGGGGGTGTTGCTGCGCCTGCTGTGCCGGGGTCACGGACCTGCCACGCCCCGCCACGCCCCGCCACTCTTTTCGCCACGGATCGCTGAGTGCGGCGCGCGTAACGCCACGTATCGGCATCGGCTCCGCGATGCGGGTTGCAGCGCGGCGGTGCGCGGTGCTGCCAACGGCTGACAAGAACTGCCAACGGCTGACAGGGACTGCCAACGGCTGACAAGGGCTGCCAACGGCTGACAAGGGCTGCAACGGCTGACAAGGGCTGCCAACGGCTGACAACCGCAGGGTTCCGAATCGGGCAGTCAGGCCGTAATGTTTGCGTCGGGCGGGCATATAGTCGGTCTTGAGTCAGTCGTGGTCCCATAACCGAAATCCTCTGTCTCCGTCCGCTCATGAGAGCCGAATGAGTGCGAGGGAGAAAGACGAACGTCATAGCCACGCCCTGCTAAGTCTGCCCGATGCAGTACACTACCTGGCGCCCGTTTCGGAATGAGGAGGAACGCCTGCGGGCGGCAGGGTAGGCCGGCCCGCACGGCACGCGTGCGCGCGCGAGGCGTGGCTGCCTACACAGCAGGCGCTGCCGCTGGATGCCCGGGGCGGGGCCGCCGCCGAGGCCGCCGGTGCAAACCGTTGTTAGTGCACCGCAGCGCCACGCCCCCAACAGCCGCGAGAACGTCTTCATCTCGAGCAGATCTCGGCCACCGCGGTCACGACGACACCCGGGACTCGTTGCGCTGCGCCTCCCTGGCCTCCCGCCTCCCGCGGCCGCCGCGGGGCGGGGCTGGTGGGGCTGGCGGGGCTGGCGGGGCTGGCGGGGCTGGCGGGGCTGGCGGGGCTGGCGGGGCTGGCGGGGCTGGCGGGGCTGGCGGGGCTGGCGAGGCTGGCGGGGCTGGCGGGGCTGGCGGGGCTGGCGGGGCTGGCGGGGCTGGCGGGGCTGGCGGGGCTGGCGGGGCTGGCGGGGCTGGCGGGGCTGGCGGGGTGCACCGCAGCGCAGCACCACCGGGAAGCGGCGCGTTCTCACAGCCTCGCAGACAGCAGCCCGAGGGGGTCCTCAGTTTACGGACGGGTGTACACTGACTGGTGACTGGACCGGACTTTTCCATTGACTGGAATGAAAAATTCACGATCATTTATGGTTCCTGTGTTCTGAGCTGTCACCCACCCCAAAGTAGGCTAAAACTCATTCCTACCGTGACCAAAACTCAAAACGGAAATATTTTTGTTTTGCTCAGAAATCTGTGGATACTTCTAAAAAATGCAAAAACGGGTGGGCACTACCTCGTCCCAGGCCTCCGCCTGGAACCCTCCTGCTTAACTTCGGTGTTCGAATAGGAACCGGTGTACCAGGTATCGACCGCCGCTAAGACACAGGCACGACGCAGCGGCCTTTTTCAGGGGCACGCTTCCGCAACGGTCAATGTAGCCCCCTCCGCCAGCCAGATTTCCGGAATCAACTCCCTTCGACTGGCTGGTTGGTCTGTGGCACTGCGGCCACTCCCGAGCGGATTGGGGGGGAGGTAGGCTTTCCTATATCGTACACAGCCGAAGCTGCTGTACTTCACGACGAACCCTAGTCGCGACGGCGTGTCCACGTCTGCCAGATTCACAGGGAGCGAAAACGAAGGCACCGAACCCTAGGTACCCCCGTAGCATACACCCGAGTCTCCGAACCAAGTTTCCTTGGTAGACACAGAGCTGAAAACTATTAACAGCCGAGAGGCTTCATAATAATACTGTCAAAGTTTCTTTAAATTAAAAAATTTAAAAAAAACTTTAGTATCTCCTTTTAAAATTGTTACCGCGTGCGCCACTTTCAAACATGTGCATCCGCCATATGCTCCTCGCCGCCGCCGGCCCACGAACGTCGATGACTCGATGACGATACGATGATGATAACGACGTCGATGACGGACGCGCGGCGCAGTGGTGTGATTGATCGATTGGTTCGACATGCGAAATAATAATGCGAGATTCGCACCCCCCGAGGAGGGCCGCGCGCGACTGTACGCAGTGCCGCCAGGGCCTGCCTGCGTACGGCGTTTGTTTTTCACGGTCCAACACGCCCTTTGTTTCAGAGGCAACACTCTGTTGCTCACTCTCTCTCTCTCTCGCTCTCTGTCTCTCTCTGTCTCTCTCTCTCTCTCTCTCTCTCTCTCTTAGCCTCTCTCACTTTGACAATCACGTGCACTCCCCTGAACAACGTCACAACCACCACTCGCCTCTCTCCTGCCCTCCCTCTTTCGATGACAACTACAAACTACCGTACACGCGCCCCCCCCCCCCCCCCCCCCCCCCCCCCCCCCCGTTCCACATCAGATTTCCTTGTTTCGATTCGTTATTCGATTGTCTGCAACTCTTCTTGATTCAAAAGTTTGAGACGGAGAGAAACTTCCTGTGAGGGTGCGGGAGCAGAGGGGGGAGAGGGGGGGGGGGATTCGGCGCTGGCGCTGCCATGCTGTCATGATGGACAACGCACTGCTAGGTGGAGCCCGGTGGAGCCCCCCCCCCCCCCCCCCCCCCCCTCCATTTTTCCCCTCACGGAGAGACAGCGCGCATCTCAGTCTGTCGTTGACACACTCATTCATATGACGAAGGGAGACAAAGACGCGCTACTGCCGCCGCCGCCGCCGCCGCTGCCGCCTCACAGAAACGTCGCTGACGTGCATAAACGCCTCCGTCGCGTCTCCCGGTGTCACTCGCGTGTATGGCGTCACATAATTCAGTTTCGTCCTAGAAACGAAAGGGAATGAAAAGACCGCGGCGACCGGGACAGAAAACGAAGCACAGTTGTAAGGCATATATCGAACCAGAAAAAAAAGTGCTCTTATTTGGTTTATTTTTTTATAAATGTTTTCGATGGGTTTGCGATGTCACAGCCGTAGACAGCGTTCTGACGGGTGTCCTAGTGGGGGGCGGCAGCTACGCCCGCCGTTGGCCGCCTTTTTCCGGTGAGCGCGCACGCGGAGCGCCCTGCTGCTGCAGCCGCCGTATGGCCCGGCCCTGCGCGCGCACACACTTATACACTCTCACACACATGCACACACACACACAATCTTCTTCCCTCTCTCTCGCACACACACTCGGCCACGCTGTGTCCATTCAGCTATGGCGACGGCCGATTCATTTTCTACGGTCGCTTGGGCGGCTTGTTTGGCCGCGGTGTGTGGTTAGAGGCGGGCATGGGCCGCTGCCGCTGCCGCCGCCGCTGCCGCTGCTGCAAGGCAAACCGTTTTGGTGGACTCATTTGTCCACTGTCGGGCCTGGTGCTGCAATTCCGGGTCTTTACCATTGCAAGCATCTTTTAAAATTTGACATTTTCAATTTTGAAACATTTGGTGTTGGAGGTGTTGGGACGACGGGTCCAAAAAAAAAAAAAACCACACACATGCACCATGTATTCATAAAGGAAATTTTACAAGTCAGTGCAAATTTTTCAAATTTTGTTTTAATTTTTTTTTGTGCGTGTGTGTGCGATTTTTTGTTAGTGAGCAGAGAGAAATGCCATATGTAAACACGGATTTGTACAACACAGTTGTTTTTTCGGTCGTCTTGAATAGAAGAACTCCTCGACTCTCGTCGGAAGAACGCCATGTCCCGGCAGTGTAGCCCGGGACCGGGAGGGCGCGCGGGCCAATCCAATCGTGATCGCGTCCGCTGATGATCTGGGCGGCGCGGCCCCCGCGGCCCCCGCGGCCCCCGCGGCCCCGGCGAGGAGTGGCGCCCGCTGCTGAATGGAGCTCGCGACGGGAAGGCGAGCACGGCGGGCAGGAAGGGCACCGCGAGCCAAAGTGATTCCCGCGCCGGTCCGCCCCCGCCCGCCACGCGCACGCACGCCGCACGCAGGCTGCACGCCTGACGCTCCTTGTGCTTGAGATAAATCGTTATTGTGTCCCGAGCTCTGCAACAGTGCGCTTTTGTCCGCGATATCGTTCCAATAGACGGCGCTACAGAAATGTCGTATCCGCGTCACAGACACACACACACACACACACACACGTACACACACATATGCATACGCGTATGCATATGCGAGAGGGCGAGAGCATTTGTGCGGTTCACCTGTTCATACCGCCGGCCCGGTAAAACATTACGTACCCCGGACACACCTGGCGGTAATCCGGCCAGTATTACCCACCACTTTCTCATACTGGCCGCGGCAAGGACGGCCGTCTGGAGGTGACGGAGGGGGGAGGGGAGCGGCCGCCCCCGAGACCCCCACATAAGGGGCGCCCCGCGAGGACGCACTGCCAATCTTGCAACTTTGTCGCGAAACTATGGATATGATGCGTTCGGCGTCCGCAGCACGCGTCGTCCGTGAACGTGATATTGTCTGTCCGTCCGCGTCTGTCCACCAGTCAGAGAAGCGAGCGAGAGAGATAGAGAGAGGGAGAGGGAGAGAGGGGGAGGGGGAGGGGGGAAGGGGGCTCAGACAGAGATACAGAGATCTCACCAGGCGGCCGGCCGGACCGCGGTCCGTGAGCTCGTGTAATTCGAAACGACTGGACAGAGGCGTTAACCCGTGCTGTGCGGCGCTGCGGGGGGCGTAGGGACGCGTGGCGCCCGGGGGGGGGGGGGGGAGCAATGCCAGGAGCAGCCAGGAGCCCCCGCCGCTGCACCGCGGTGTTTGCAAGGACACGGGGACGAGGCTTCCGCGGAAGAATCCGCAAACATGACTTTGGCGGGACGGCTTTGTGGCGCCGGCGCCAGCAACACAAATACTATCGAAAATACTCCGCTCGAGTGGGGATAAGAAGCGTTCCCCGGTGGGGGGGGGGGGCAGCAGGGGCAGCAGGGGCGGTGCTGCCAGCCCGGATCAGCGTGCACTCGGACGGCAGCGCCCGGGCAGCGCCCGCCCCCGGGAGAAGGGGGCAGGGAAAAGGGGGAAATCAAGAGAAATGTTTTCTTGATGGCAATCCGCGTGGACATGCGCCCAGACTAGACTCAGATCCCACTTCTGTTCATTTGGCGGAATGCCGGACAAGGAAAGATGTGCGAAGGGAGAGAGGGAGAGAGAGAGAGAGAGAGTGAGAGAGAGAGAGAGAGAGAGAGAGAGTGAAGAGAGAGAGAGAGAGAGAGAGAGAGCGAGAGAGAGAGAGGCAGGAAGGGAGGGCGGCAGCACCCAACTGCGGGGCGTGTGTGGAACTGAGACGGGGCGCGCCAAATGCTTGTTTGTTCTGGGCAGGGCCAGCAGGGCGCGCGCGGTTCGGTGGCGGTCAAAGTTACTTAAAGGGCTCCCGCCGCGCCGAGGCAACAGACGGCGGCGCTGACGCGAGCTGACGACTCTGGCACAGACACATACTCACACCTCCACGCACATACACGCACACACACGCACACCGGCGACAGCATGGTTTCCCATAGTATCGCGACGACACCGCCGTATGGCAAGTTTTAGTGTGCACTGCGGTGCGGGTGTAATGACGCCCCCGCCGCGGCTGTCGGCGGCGCACGCCCCGCGCGTAGCTGTGCTGAGATGGCAGTGGCGCGCCGCTCCGTATGAATGGGAGGCAAACAGTGCGGGCAGCGCGCACAGCGCACAGCGCAGCGCTGCGGCGGCCGGGGCGCTAATTAATAAACCGTAAAGCAGCCTTATCGGCGCAGTGCGTGTGTGGCGGCCGTGCGGCAGCGAGATCGCCATGGTCTTCGTCTTGTCTACGCCTTCGTCACGTCTTCGTCTTATCGTCTCCGTCGTCTTCGCCGTCTGCTTCGTCGTCAGCGTGATCGTCATCGCCATCATCGTGACCGTCATCAGCGTCCAGTATGGTCGGAAATTCATCATTCCGAACGCGGACCTCCCCGGGGGCGACTTCTTCGTGTCCCAAATTCATGAGAGGGAGGAAAGGACTAAATAAATACGGGCACGGTGTCGGAGGCGGTGGCGGTGGTGGCGGTGGCAGCTGCGGCCGTGTGAGCGTTGTGTGCCCGAGGGCGGGGCCTCCTATGAGCCTCGCGGGGCCTGCGGACTGCGAGCTGCGGAGCCCGCGGTACGGCGCCTGTGGCGGCCTGTGGCGGCCTGTGGCCTGTGGGTACACGGCCACTTGCCGAGGCGGGGCGGCGCGAGGCCCAGGGCCCGGGGGGCGGCCGGCGCCGCGCTAACGCGCTATACTTGTCATTAGGCAGTCTCGGCGTGACGTGGCCGCGAGGGGGGCCGCCTAATGCGCGAATTAGAGCGGGCGCTCCACGGAGAGGGAGAGAGAGAGAGGGAGAGAGAGAGAGAGGGAGAGAGAGAGAGAGAGAGAGAGAGAGAGAGGGAGAGAGAGAGAGAGAGAGAGAGAGAGAGAGAGAGGCCCGGTGTGGTGGCACCGCACGAGCCACACACGAAGTGAGAGGAATAGAGAGAGACAGATAGAGACAGGGAAAAGCCAAATAACTGACCGCGTCGCACCCACCACAGGGGCCCACCCAGTGGGCACTGTGCAAGCACCTTCCTTTCGGAAGCCTCTCGCCCTCGTCGCCTATCGGCAGACATTGTAGCGTACATGATGTTACTACAGATGTAACTGCCCGATGCTGCACTCACACAGACACACACGCGAGGTCAGTCGGCCAGACGGTCGCACGAACGGCTAATAAGCAGAGATAGAGTGCTGCTCTCCGATGCGGTATAAATAACAATAACGCATACAAGGGAGGGGAGCGCCGGGATGGAAATTAAGACGCAAAGGCGCCCCACTATTCACTGGGCGGCCATAAACATGAACACGACGGTGCGGCCGGCCCGGCTGATTGGGGACCGCGGGGCTCCGGGTACGGAAAGCCGGGGGAGGTGTTGTTACGGAATACGACACGACACGGCCAGATTTTTAAGAAAAAGGAGGAAGAAGAAAACCTGTCGAAAGGAATTACAGTGTGTGAAAAAAAAAATAATTACAGAATTGTCGTTAAGTGATTGTATTCCTAGTGTCACTTCTTTCTTAGCCTAGTTTTCGGTTTTCTGGTCGGAAGCACTTTGCTATTGCGCGCACTCGCACTTCCTCGTTACCGACTCAAATATTTGTGAGAATAATGAGGAAACATGCAAATGCGGCAGCGTAAAGCAGCTGCTGCAGCAGCAGTGGCGGCGGCAGCAGCAGCAGCATCGGCGGCGGGCCTTTCTAGTTTCTCGACTCGACGACATGAACGAGCTGCACTGCGCGGCCGGCCGGGAGTGCGCCGCCTGTCAAACAGGCGGAGAGCGCGGTGCGCGGTGCGGTCGGACAACATGGCGGGCGGCGGGTCGGCAGCCGCTGCGCGCGTGCCGGGCGGCCGGCCTACCCCTGCAGGCGGCGCGGCGGGGCGGCGGTACTGTTTACCCGCGAGGTGCATGTCGATAAAGCATAAACTCGCGGGCCTCAATTTATTCCCCGCATAACTCTAACCCTATTACTGCCGCCGACAGGCCTGCCTGCCTGCCTGCCTGCCTGCCCCACCGGCCCCGGCGGGACCCGCAGCGCACGCACTTGTTACACTGACAAATGTCACGGCTCCGCGCGACCCGTGTGAGTGCGACAAACATACACCACTTTTTTCCCCTCCTCCTTCCCCTTATGGATTTTTTTGATTTTTTATTAATTTTTTTTTATTTTGATTATACTTTCTGTTAGGCCGCGCGCGCCGCGATGGCAGCGGGGATGAAGAGAAATGGGGAGCGATTATATCCGCGAGACGTGGCCGTCTTAAACCGGAGGAAGCGGCGCTACCAGCGCTGCCCAGGAGCCACAAGATGGCCACCCGCATGCTGCCGTGCCGTGCTGCGGCGCTCACATGGGAAGCTTTTTCTCAATGAACCCGCCGCCGGCGACATCGTAGACCAACCGACCCACGTGAGCACGGGGGAGGGGAGGGGGGGGGGCAGGGCAATAAGGTCTTTGAATAAACTTTGTAAATAAAGGCAGCTTATGCTGGCCTTTCTTCCAGCCGTTTTGCTACTTATGCTAGGGCCCATATTATTTCTTAATACTACTCTTCAAATACAAGAGTGTGGTAACACGCTTTTCCTAAAGCGTGATGGGTGCCACACTGGGGGAAGAGTGTGATGGGCTACTGCGCTTTAGGAAAAGCTTTTTACTACACTCTTGGTTTTGTAGAGTATTTTTCTAGAATCTAAAATGCTGACTAAGAAGAGTTTCAGTAGAGCTGCACCCTGTACACTGGGGCTCCCCGGTAACATTGTGTGGGGCTGTCAATGCCGGGCCGGGCGCACCGGGCAGGGCTTCCTCCCCACGGGAGGATGTGTGAACAGGTACATGGGGCAGGACACATGTGACACCACACGCACGGGACTGATGCCCCTGATAAGGGCCGAGATGAGAGGCGAGAGAGACTGAGAGAGAGAGAGAGAGAGAGAGAGAGCGTGTGTGTGCTCTGGGCTGAGGGCTGCTTGAGATATGGGCTTCGCTACACCTGCAACACGCACACACTCTATCCCACACTCGCGCACACGAGGAGACGACACGACTCCCGCCGCCACCAAAGCCGGAAACAGATTCGAATTTTGCTGCAAAACTGCGTTTACAATGCATGCGTCACAGCGTTGGTGTACATACAACTTTTATTTTCCGGAATTCCCTTTAAATGCTGTCGCGTTAGAATGCCCGCGCAGCCTTTGAGCATGTGTGTATGTGTGGGGGGGGGGGAGAGAGACAGTCAGACGGGGAGGAGAGAGAGAGTGAGATGGGGGGGGGGGGGGGGTGCAGTGACTCGAGGGTTCGGCGCTGTGTATGTGGGAGCATTCCACCTGCTGCTGGCTGTGGTACGAGTGTGATGAGAGGTGTGAGGGTGTTTGACTGGGAGGACCCGAGCGGGCCATGCATGCACGCACACAAACACACACCCGCGCGCGCGCACACACACACACACACGCACAGAGGGCGAGAGCGACGTCTCTATCGTTTTATAATCACGTGTGTGTTTATAGAGTGTTGGCGAGGCGTGCAGCTGAACGGGGCGGCGAGTTACCTGTTGCTGCGGTGCAGCGCGGCGCCCATAGAGTTATTGGCACGGAGTCAGTCGCGTCGAAAATAATTGAGTGGTCAATAAATGGCGCTTGCGGGGGAGAGAGTGTGTGAGAGTGAGAAAGAGAAAGAGAGAGAGAAAGAGAAAGAGAAGAGAAAGAGAAAGAGAAAGAGAAAGAGAAAGAGAAAGAGAAAGAGAAAGAGAAAGAGAAAGAGAAAGAGAAAGAGAAAGAGAAAGAGAAAGAGAAAGAGAAAGAGAAAGAGAAAAAGAAAGAGAAAGAGAGAGAGAAAGAGAAAGGGAAAGAGAAAGAGAAACGTGATTAAAAGGCAACCGCCCCCCCCCCCCGATATCCCCATGTTTTTGGAGGCGGTAGGGCGATTTTCTTTTTGTTTCTGAGAGAGCGAGTAGACTGAACCGACCAGCTGAGCGGGCGCGCTTGGGGGTGGGGGGGGGGGGCGCTGTTGGACTTGATTTGTGACCAGCACTCTGACCACAGGCAAGTGATTCGCACACGGCGCCGATAACGGAACGGACCCGGCACGCGATGATTAAGACGCGGCCTGCATGTTGTCGACGCGGGCACCGCGCGACCAAACAATGGGCCGTAAAGGAGAAGGGGGGGGGGAGGCGCTGACGGGCACCGACGGCCACCTAGACAATGACTAAGTACAATGTAGTCGGGCAGCACCGGCAGTACCGACATGATCCGCCGTCGCCGTCCTGACACTCCCCGACAGGGCCTTGCAGGGCCCTGCAGGGGTCGGGGCGGCGTCATGCCGGCCGGCCGCGGTGGTGGAGACGGCGGCGGGGCAAGGCAAGGTCGCGGGGCGCGGCGCGGCGCGGCGGCCAGAGCCGCGCAGCCGCGCGTCGCGGCGTGGATTCCATCTGCAGAGTTTTACGGTCGACATCGCCACACACGCACACATGCACACACACACACAGAGGCGCGCGCGCGCGAGGCGCGACGCCAGCGCCACCAGCACTTGGCCACATTTTTACGAGATCGCCAAACTGCCCAAGCAAAAGGGCGCTGACATCATCATTACCCAAGCGGCAGCAGCGGCACCAGCAGCCGCCACCGTGTCCGACACAAAATTCTTTTGTGTTATATTTATTTTGTCTCCGCGCGACTCCGCTTCCGTGGCGGACGAAACCAGAGCAGCCCAGCCCAGGCGGGCGGGCGGGCCGACGGCCGACGCGGAGACGGAGGCACTCGGCGGGGCCGCGGTGGGGGCGGCGACGGCGCCTACCGGAGGGACGCCGCCGCCGCGCCGTGGCCGCCGTCAGCGTCGCGGCCAAAGACGGCAGCAAAGCGCTGGCAGCCCTCCAACGGTTAATAAGCACGGCGCGAGCAGAGCTGCATTTTATTCGGCTCCCCAATTTTGTTTGTGTTCACGCCGTGCGGCTAGACGCGGCGGGCTGCGGCGGTTGCAGGCGGGTGAGAGGGAGAAGGGTCCGAGCCGGGCGGGCGCGCAGTGCAGGCCGCGGGGCAGACCGCGAGGCGAGAACGGCCTGCTTCGTGCCGGCCACAGCGCTGGGCACCTGCGGACCTGCGGGGCACCCGGGGGCGCAGCGCGGCGCGTTGCGGTCAGTGAGAGTTTGGGGATCAAAATTAACACCTCAAGAGTAGGAGAATAGATGAGCTTCCAGGCACATCCAGGCCGGGCTGGTGCCGCGGGTGTATTAAAGGCTTTTCGGCCGCAGAGCCGAAGGAAACCAAAGAATGCACTCCGCGGGGTCGAGTGGCGGGCCTCGCTGCACTTCCCCGCCGGCCCGGTGAAAACTACACAACTGCACTCTCACTCCCCCTTCCTTCCCTCCCAGATGCAGCGCTGCAGCGCAGAGCGCAGGGAGTTTGGGAGCGAGGAGCCGCTCGCTGCGGCCGCGATGCAGCGGCGGGGCCCGCGGAGACGTGACATATGACACAAGAGCTTTGGCGCGGGTCACGAGAATGGTCTGGGCCTCCTGTGGCCTCCTGGGAGCGCGCTAGCGATAGCGAGGGCGGGCCGCTCAGTCCGCGCCGAGGCGGCGGCGAAGCGGCGCAGGCAGCGCCAGGCCCAGCGTCCGTCAGCGGGGCGGCGGGGCGGGGAGGGTCGGCCAGAGAGTGTTCCAAGCACCGCTCCGCTCCGGCCGCCGCGCCGCGGCCTCTGCGGCCCGTATCATGTTGACGGACAGGCACGGGCGTTAGACGCCAGCGGGCGCCAAACGCCTGTGACGGGGACGTGCACAGCCATATGGGATGCCCCGGGGTCCGGCAGCCCCGGAGGCCCCCCCCCCCCCGGAGCCCCCCGGGGTCCCAGACCGTTTCACGCTGTGAAATACACCCCGGGTAACCCTGAGCCTGAGTCCCACTGGCAATGGATGGCAGTTTTTCTCTGTGTTATATTTTCAGCAGATGACACTTCTTTTTTTCGACGCCGCTGTGCCGCGGGCGATGAGTCGGGAGTCGGTGACGCTTACCTGTGCATGTTCCGGGCTCGGCCCCCGCCGCGGCCTCCAGCGCCTGCTACCGGAGCGGCCGCCATCCTGGGCACGGGGAGGGAGAGCAGCACCTCCCCTACGACGCGCCCCCGCCTGCTACCGACGAGCACTGGGTGGCGTCGCGGCGCCTACAGCGGCCCCGGAGGGCGGCCAGGTCGCCGATGACGGCTCCGTTGCACTGCGGCCAGCGCCGTCACCATCGCCGCCGTCGTCTCCCTCCGCGGTGCATATCCTTGCGGGGCCCCGCCTCACACGGCCACGCCCGGGAAGCGCGCGGCAGCACGGCGCCCGGCGCCGATCCGGGTCATTGGACAACCGCGGCCCCGACTCCTCCGTCCCGCGCGCGAAACCGGCGCGCGGGGCGAGCCGGCGGGGTGCGCGCCGCGGCACCCGAGGCCGAGGCGCCGGCCCGGTCCGAGAGGTTCGAGCTCCGCGCCGCGTTTGCGGCGGCCAAACGCCCGGCGCGAGCCCCCCGCGTCCCTCTGTTCACTGGAGGTTCGTGTCGCCTCCGACGTGACCGTCGTGCTGCTGCTCGCGGGCCCCGGACGCGCTGCCTCTACCGCCCCCCCCCGTGCTCCCGGTGCTCCCTGTACGCGTTGACTCTGCCGCGGCTCGGCAAAGACTGAGCGAGGCGAGGCGCGAGGCGGGCCGCCCGCCGGGGGCAGCCGGGGGGCAGCCGGGGGGCCCAGCGCGCCGCGCCGGCAACGCCATGCGCAGCACAACACAACACGAGCACGTGGTTTGGAACCCGGACGGACGGCGGCGCGGTATCTCCCTTCCACATCCCCTCCTGCAACCCCCTCGCCCGGGTACGGATTTCATAGGGGGGGGGGGGGGTTACATTCAGAAATATTTAGGCTTTATTTCTCGCAGGTGATTTGTCACAGTTTTCGCCCGTGGAGCAGACGTTCGGTTTCCATCGACCTTAAAGTCACTCTAATTTCGCTAATCGGGCACGTATCAAAATTTCAAAAACACTGTGCACCGTTCAAGTTTTCAACACCTTGATATCCGATGTCACGCCTACTTCACTTCATCTTAACAAAACAAACCCAGAGTAGCAGAAATAACTGTTTCGGAGCATTATTAAGTTAAGATGACGCGAAGTTGACGCGACATCGGCTGACAAGGTGTTTAAAACCTGAATCGACCTGAACGGTCGATGATTTACCTGGTGCACAGTGTTGTCGGAATTTTAATACGTGTCCACTTAGTGAAATTAGAGCGATTTTAAGATCGACGGAAACTGAGCGTCTGCGTCACGGGCGAAAACATCTATCGCTCCAATACACCTGCTTAAACTCTGCACAGTTTGCTCTTGGAAAAGTTAAAAATCTTGGCTTTGACTTGGCTGTGATTTCGCTCTTGTTTGCTCTCCGGGCGCGGGGTGCGGAGGGAGGAGGTGGTAGGGGTAGGGTGTAGGGTGGGGGCAACACCTTGGGTGGGGGTAGGGTGATGTGACTCGTTGATTTTTCATAGCTGCTCGTCCTGCGCCCTGTAGATACGCTCCGCGCAGGCTGCAACTGGGCAACGGCGCCGCGCCAAAGCGAGGTGCGTCTAGCAATTGCGGCTTGCCGCGGGCCGCGCCGTTCTGAACGTCCGAAACAAACCTGTTGTAAGCGCGGCCTTTTCAGTTCGTGTATTTCTTCAGTGTACCGCTTTGTATTCACACGGGATTTGCATCGTACGGAGTAAGTTGGTTGATAGACTTGCTTCTCGAGTGGTCTTCAATCTCTCTGTTTACTTCTACGATCGGCGGGACCCCCAAGATTATCCTCTAACCTCAAATGATGTGCTATCAGAGGGTGAATTAGCCGGTTTAAATTCGCGTCGTCATATCGTATCATATCTGTGTCCTGTACGAGTTTTCATTCAGTGTATTTTTTCCAATGTTTTTAAATATTATGAACCACGACCTTTTCATTCTCTTTCCGATGTGTGTCCTCACGGTCTGTGGTTTGTTTCCCTCCACAGTTTATCTTTCTGGAGTTCTCTAAAGCAAGAAAATGAATTTAACGGGAAGTGTTATGGACCGCACTGGTCAGCTCGACCAGTACCGTACGTACATTGACTCCCTGGACATCGCTGGAAAGATGATTGAGCTGCAAATAAACAAGGACAGCAACTTCCCAACCCTAGTCAGCATGATGAGACTTTCAGCTGAAAGTAAGTACTACAACAAGTTCATGTGATGCCAGGTAATGTTTTGTCTGGCTTTGTGTTTCATCGTTTTCGCGTGCATTACAGGTGGAGCAACCGTAAGTGGCATGAATGACAGCGACTATCCCAGTCTCAACAATCTGTCAGGTGGTCTTGCAGATCTAAAGTTATTACGAAGTCAGTTCCAATTCCCCTTGCCTCGTGAAGTGATGGAGCACTTTAGTCGTATCCTTTATTGATTATCACATTTTTGAAAGTTGTTCATTGTTGTGTCCGCTGTGTAGAGAGTTATTATGTGCTATCTTTTAAAAATATTTTGGGATCTTAAAATTTGGTTTTTTGAACCTTGATTGTTTTCTTAACGAAAATTCAGATATGCAATGCCATTGTATGATGGGGCTGTTCACTGATATTCATCGGGCGTGGCTCACTATTGACAGTGACATCTACGTATGGAGTTATGAGCATGGGTATGAATTTCATACCTTCTTTTAATCGCTTTCATGGATGTGTTGGATTTGTTGATATTCATTTTGTGAATTTTAAAATAATTTCAGGTCGGATGTAGCATATTACGATGCTTTGGGAGAAACAATTTTGTGTGTGGGACTCATTCGTCCTAAGCCTGGAGTTTTCAAGAGCTTTATTCGGTATCTTTTGATACTTGCCACAACCATAGATATTGTTATTTTAGGTGTCACTTTCTCTTCTACAGCAGATGGTATGGTACAACTTGTAATTTTCCTTTGAAACTGAAGTCCATGAATTGAAAGTAGTTATTTCATTTCATGTCTCATTTTCAGGTCAACATGAAGAAATGCATGTGATTTTAGAACCTGTATTCAGTGTGCCAACTGATGGCATGATTGCTACCACTATTGTGGGAACTGATTGTGGGCGTATCTTTATTGGAGGCCGTGATGGTAATCTCTATGAAATAGTTTACCAGGTAATTGTGCTTCCCCCCCCCCCCCCCTCCTGAATATTTTATAGTGTAAGTTCTGTGATAACAATGTATCCTATTTCTCTAGGCCGAAGGTGGCTGGTTCAGTAAAAGGTGCCGAAAAGTAAATCACTCTGTGGGAACACTCTCATACATAGTGCCTTCTTTTCTAAGTGCGGCATTTGCAGAGGAAGATTCTATTTCTCAAATAGTTGTTGACAGCAGCCGTCACGTCCTTTACACACTGTCCAACAAAGGCACAATTGCTGTGTTTGACATGGGTGCAGATGGACAATCAATGAGCAGAACTACTGCTCTGTCTCAAGCCTCTGTGGTTCAACATGCAATCAAAATTGTCAAGTGAGTATGTCTGAAATTTATACTTACAATCTTTGATTTTATTGTGTATGGGTCTGCAAGTAAAAATTTTCCTGTGTTACAGCAAAACTCTTGACAGTAATAATTTCCGCCCCATTGTGAGCATATCTGCTATTCAGTCTAAAGAATCTACTCATTTAAATCTTGTTGGGGTTACTCAAACTGGTGCTAGACTCTACTTTACCACGGGTTGTGTTAGCAGAGCGGTTAGACCTTATACTTTAAATTTACTTCATGTAAGACTTCCTCCTGGCTATGCTGCTAATGCACCTTCACATCGCCCTGCTAAAGTTCATATGGCAACGTACAATAAAGGTAAGATAAACTGAGAATTATATCTTCCTATTGAGTGAAAGTGTCTTGACTTAAACTTCTTCAATTTTGTTATAAAATCTTTTCTAGGCAACACCATTCTTATCACATCTGGGGGTGGAGAGTGTGATACACTGTGGAGCTTGAGTAGTGACCCATATCCTTTCCATCCTTATTTGGTGGAAGTGCAGACGGTGCTGAACTTGAACGGCCGTGTCTGGGCATTGGCAGAGGTTGGTGGAGAACTCCCAATTGGTCCAGCTGCAAGTGGACAGGCTGCTATTGAATCTGATGCAAGTGGTGCAACACAGTCTGACTCAATATTGGATCATCCAGATCCTCCTCTTGTGGTTCGCCAGCACATTGAACCCCCTCGAAAATATATTGTTCTGACGCCACAGGTAATTTTTGTTTTATATATATGTATTTCTGTACTAAATTTTATCTTTAAAAAATTGATTTTGCATCTACGTTGATGATATTTTTGTTTCAGGGTACTGAAATATTTAACAAATTGCGGCCAGTCGACATATTGAGACAGATCATGACTGAAAGAGGAGGCCCTGAAAATGATGCCGTCAAAACATTTTTTGAAGTTCAGTCAGAGGAGCAGGCGTGTGCCACGTGCCTTATTCTTGCTTGCTTAGAGAGTACCCAAAATGCTCAATTGGCAGAGTGGGCTACCAGAGCCTTCTTCCTGTATGGTGGAGAACCTAGAACTGGTGTAGCTGCGCGCCCTAATATAGCAGCTTCTCCATACCCATACTCTGTTGCTGGAAACTTTAATCCAAATGTGGTTTCGACACCAGTTGCTCATAACGCAGCTCACGGATCTATGGGAGGAGTTTCCATGGGGATTAGTAATCAAGGGGCGAGTGACGGTCATCTTATGACCTACTCTGCCAAGCACAATGGTCTCTACTTGTATGTTAGTAGGATATTGCGTCCCATTTGGAGCCAGAAAGTTACACAGCGTATAACAGCAGATAACAGGAAAAACTTTTTGGTTAGTGCTGTGTCTGGTGAGGACTGTGTGTGGGTGCTGAGCCACCTTCATGCATTACGTGCTTTCCTTGAGAGAAATACCCAGCTGGCAATGCTCAACAGGTAACCGTTTTACCACTACAAATACACTATTCTGTTAACCTCTTTGGCCTGCTGCTGAATAAAAAACGGTTGATTGTTATCCTTTTTCAGCTCAAGCAGTCAGCTTCAAAACTCGCTCTCGATGAGCCGTCATGTTGACCCTCTCGACACCCCTGCTCCTAACCGAATCGGTGTCCCTCACACAGCCTTGCAAGAAGCTCAGCTAGAAGAAAAACGTTCTCTGGATGCACTGAAAACTTTCCTTGCCCACACTTGTGAAGTTCTTGGTTTGTGGAAAGTGTTGTCTGATCACCAGTTCCACAACTTGGCTCAGGGGCTTCTTCCTGTTAGTAGATCACTATTTATCAAACCATTTCTTAGATGCATATAAAGTTGGTATATAATCTGGTCCCTTTTTGCTTTACTAGGATGACCAGTCCCAGTTATCTGTAATGACGTTCCGAGATTTGATACTTGTGGGACAACATTTATGCTCTGCTCTCATCACAAGCTTGATCAACAGGTAGATCAATTTGTTTAGATGTAAAACTCATGCTCATGCTGCTATCATAACAATTTTTAACATTTTTTTATTTTTTTTTATTTTTAAAGCTATTTGAGTGACAATGCTTCAGTTGATTCTGTGAGTGCCAAACTGCGGGAGATCTGTCCGAAGCTGTACAGAAATGAAGATGCAGCTTGTAACAAGGCATGACATTCAATGTTTATTTGAGTCTTATGTTGGCTGAACTAGTTGGAGATCTTGGCACTTTTTTTTTTTTTTTTTTTTGAAATATGTATTTGATCAATCATTTATTTTGCAGGCCAATGAAATGCTTATAAAAGCAAAGGCAGAAAACAATGTGGATGAAAAAGAGAGACTTCTCCAAAGAGCCTTACAGGTCATTATTATTAGTTTGCATTGTTGTCTCCTGTTTATTTTTATTAACCTAGTTAATGATTTATTCCTCCAGCTCTGCAAGGAAGTTTCACCAAACCTCAATTTGGCTGCAGCTTGTTCTAAGTTCTATTCGGCACAGTGGTATGAAGGTGTGCTACAATTGTGTGTTGCATTTGCTACAAAGTTGGACCCCAAGGATGTGGCAGTGCATTATTATAGAAATGGCGAACCTAATGAAGATACTGAAGGTTGCCAAGCGTTCATGGCCAGGTATGATATCATATTTTTAGATAAAACTTCTGTACATTACTAGTCTGTTTACGGCTTCAAACTTTTCCAATATGAAAGAAAACAATAATAGATTTCCTGTTTACATAGAATGGATGCTTACAAGGAGCTGGTTGGTGTGTTGGATCAGCTTTATGGACAATCTAGAAGTCATAATACCAGTGTTGTGCCTCTCTCTCCTGGACCTCCAGCATTGAGGGATTCTGCACCATCAGCTCCCACTGACTCTCAGGCACAAGTATGATTACATATCTGATGTGTGAGGTCAGATCTGGTAAAACACTTTGTAACAACGGCGTAATTTGCTTTTTTTTTTTCCTTTTTTTAAAAATATTTTAGGCCAAGAAACTTATTGATTTGGCATTAAGATGTGATGATGAGCTCTGCCATGTTGCCATTTATGAATGGATGCTTCGCCGAGGTCTTGAAGGAGAGCTGCTTGCAGGCAGTAATATTTACCGGGGTCTTGAGGCCTTCCTTGCTCGTGCTGCTAGATCTCGGCCCGATTCTATTGAGGTAAATGACTTGTTATGGAAATTCCATGAGCGAAATGGAAATCATGCAGCAGCAGCCAAAATTCTGTACCAGCTGGCCAGTAAACCAAGGTAATAGTGGTATTCATAATTTTTCATAATTTTTGATATTGAGTTTCTATAGTTTCATTTTATTGTGTCTTTTTCAGAGCACTTATTCACCTTAAACAACGAGTAGATTATTTGGCACATGCGATCATGTGCATGCGAAGTGATAAAGTGGGTGCTGCTCCAAATCTTGGGGTATTCTTGCGGGAACTAGAAGATCAGATGGAAGTTGCTCGCATTCAGCAGAAGGTAAAGAAACTACGCTCGGACTGTCCTGTTATTGTTCCGTATTTTTTACTGGCTTAATATTTTTGTTTTCTATTTCCTTCTAGATTTTGGATGCCATCTCAAATCTCCGTTCTCAACATCCTCAACCAGAAGCTGTTGAAACAGCGATTGTGAGACTGAACACCAATTTATATGATATGACTCAGGTACTGGTGGTGTGATTGATTTTTCCTAATTGTTTTTTACCCTGCCCGCTATATACTCATAAACTATATATTGCAGCTTTACCAAGACTACGCAGAGCCATTTGATCTCTGGGAGTGTAAGCTTGCTATCATCCATGTGTCAGGATACACCGATCCGACACTCATAGAAAACATTTGGTTAAACATTATTTCAACAGAAATGAATAGACGAAACACACAAGATCGCTTATCTGCTTTGATGGATAAGGTGAAAACTCTAGGCCGTGAATATTCTCTAGCATCAAGATCATTTCCCATTGGTGAGTTGGAATATTTTCTCCATTTCAGTATTTTAATCTCCTTTAATCAGTTCTTTCTGGCTAGCATACTAATATTGATATTTTTCCAGCTCTGCTTGTTAAGGCACTCGAAGTTGAAGTATGTTCTGCAAAAGCCGATCCTTCTATTGTGCACACTACTATGTTATCAACAGGTGTACCATTACCTGTGCTTTTAGATGTCTATGAAAAGTATGTTCTCCACAATCATTAAATGTGCAGTGTGGTGTTAGTTTATACATGTTAAACTGATGATTCTTGTGTTTCAGAATGATTGCCGCAAATGACCGTTGTTTCCTAGAAAGAGGGAATGACTTCCACCTCATTCAGGCTGTTAGTATCATGGTGAATAGTTTCACAAACACTCCCACTATGGTATCAGTCTCAGAGAGGTAAGAACACTTTTTTCCTTTCATTAGTAATGTCTGTCTGTACTGTTCCTAAAGAAATAACTTCATTTCTTGCAGACGAGCTGTCGTTGCAAAGTCAGGAGATGTCATTTCAATATGTTTGAACACCTTATACAGTAAACCAGGCACGCAGGATCTCATTGAAAAACTTAGAGGAATCCAGGCAAAATTGAATCGCTTAGGCATGTGATGAATATAAATTGAAAAATATGTGCTGTATTTTTATTTCTCTTTTTATCAAACACTTCCATGTAAGGATATGGAAATGCTGTTGTAACAAGCTATTGTGATATCTATATTTACTGGGTTGAATTATTAGTCTCAGATTGTAACTTGGAAAAAGCTCTAAGTCATTTCCCTTTCTTGAATAACGTATGTAATGAACTTCTTGGCCTTTTTGTAATTTACATTAGATTTATAACAATTACCAGAGTGTAAATAGGGACATATTGTTTGTACTGTTAAGGAGTTGTTTAATGCAATTCTTTGTTTTGCCATCACTCGCTTAATATGTTTGTCTGGTAATCATGTTAGGTAGCCTTTAATGTAAGACTGACTCAATGCAGTGCATTACTTTCAATGTGTAATTATGCGCTAACCGTTTGGACAATTCTAGGAAGATAGTTAAATTCACATTTTTGTAAGTTTTCTTCAGTGTTATCAATCTTTTCCTATGTATGTCATGATTTTGACTTTTAATGTCCGTTTTTCTTGTTAAGCTGTAAAACCATGTGCCGGGCTAGAATGTGTATTAACATTCACCATCTTCTGTATTCTTTGTATCAGTGTTCGCAGGTGCCTTTTTGAGAAATGTAAATCTTGAAAAGCATGATTTTTTTTACAATCAATTTTAATGCTTCATAGTGTATTTTGTGAGCTTTTCATATTTTGTTGACTATAAAGTCATTTTTCTTTTATTTTATGTTTATTGTAACAAACCTTTCTAAGACATGACATGGTGAACTAGATCTGCCAGCACCCTTCTCATTACCACTGCTCCAACGAAATAAAGTGTACTACTTCACATGGTCTTGAATTTAATTGTACTTTCCCCTATTTAAATTTTAATATCAACTCATTAAAACAGTGGAATGCCACAACCAACAGTTTCCAGACGTAAAGACCATCCATATACCAGCATCTAGTGGATTTGAACCAAACTTGTCACTAGTTGCCGCCTTGACTTCACTAATTTTTTTTTTTGTTGAATGATGCCCGAGTTCAAAAAAACTCGCCAATATCATTCAATTCTTCAAAAAAGTAAAGTAAAACTCCCTTAGTATGAACTACTTTGTTTACACGATTACGCCACACTCCGATATTAGAGGAGGAAACGGTGGAAAACCGTTTGTATTCGAACATAAGCCGCGCGGTCGCTATCGTGAACTTCCAAGCGAACCACTGAATGTGATTCTGCCGCGAGATATAACACTGCCTCTCATCAGGGACACCGGAGGGCAACCCCTCGCCTGGCCCGGATCCCTCAACTAGGAAACATCCCCCCCCCCCCCCCTCCCGCAAACTCGGGCAGCGATCAGACGATCCTTGGCCTCGTCAGACGTAACACCCCGCGGGCCCACAGGGGCCCCATCTTCCCCGAGCGAACCCAATGTCGCAAGCTCTTACCGTTTATATGTTGGCGCTAGGACGGGGTGTCCCCCCCCCCCCCCCCCCCCACCCTAGACTGTCCCATGAAAACAAAAAGTTTGAAAAGTGTCCCGCACACCCGGGCGGCGTGTTCTTCATGTCAAGAAAAGACCACTAATTTTTTTTCAGAATTTTTGGACCCGATTTAGAGGTCGCGCGCGCGGCTGAAAGCGTTTTAGGTCCAAAGAGTGCCGGGGAATGGATGGGGCGCAACAACAGTGATGCAGGGGCGCATGGTGTGGCAAAAACCGTTAAAATGACTTTAAAACGCTTTCAGCCGCGTGCGCAACCTCTGAATCGGGTCCAAAAATTCTGAAAAAAAAATTGGAGGTCCTTTCTTGACATGAAGAACACGCCGCCGGGGTTTGCGGGACACTTTTCAAACTTCAGGGACCCCGCACAGAGCGGTGCCAATCCGGGGTTGCTTTGACGACACAGGCGAGACCACCCTGGCGGGGGTAACGACCCCGTTAGAGGTAACTGGTCGAGAATGCGAGGGCTCACGCCCGAGCCCAGTCGAGCCGGAAAGTGGCTCGTATACTGCCACCACCCCCTCCCGCCCCCACGGCGAGGCTGTCTAGTGCTAGTTGGAGGAGTAATCTTCTAAAAAGAAAGAGAAAAGGTGGAGTTGCTCACGTCACTTCGGGCGACCCGTGTGCTCTGATTTCTGCTTGTGTCACTCTGCGCCTGTGCGCTTCCTCGAGTCTCACCTCACTTCTGCCGTGACGTCACCCGGCTCTCCGCGGTGCAGACAGGAACTGATATAGGAAGGTGTGCGCAGCCGCCAGCGCCGGCATGACGTTCTCTTCGTTACAGTTACTGTAATGAGACAAAAACCCCTTATCTGGTGCCTTCAGACCTCTGTGTTCGCGGAGCGGAGGGAGATGTGTATATCCGAAGCGAGACGCATTCGTTTTTGATGTAGAGTCAAAGGTCCGAAAATGACGTGACATCGCCTCCGTTAGGCTGAGAGACGGTGCTTCGTTAATTGGGTGGGAGCGGGTTGAGCCGCGCCGCTGCTCCGGACAAGGAAGGGAAGAAGGGGTGAGGGAGGGGGGGGGGGTGACGTGAGTCAGGGATGCGGGATGCGAGAGCGAGAGCGAGAGTCGGGCAACACGGATCAGCGGTGGCCCGCGTAGAGCGGGTCCCGCGGGACGGCCATGACACGGCATGACACGGCACTAGATAGGCAGCCACGCGCCGCAGAACGCAGGGGACCGGCAAGGGACCGGCCCCCGCACTCGCCGGTGCGTTGTGTCGTGTGAGTGTGAGAGAGAATGTGAGTGGGGAGTCTCCTCAGCCCGGCTTGGCCTGGGACTTGGCGGGCAAGTCGGCGGGCAGCCGGCGGGCAGCCGGCGGGCAGGGCAGGGCAGGGCGTCTTGACAAGGAGCTGATAGGAATCACACACCGGGAGTAACGTCACCGAAACACCGCCATGGCTCGGGTAGGGTCGGGTCGGGCTCGGCGGGCAGGGCCGGCAGGGCTCGGGCTCGGCGGCCCGCGGCGCGCGCAGTGCGCTCAGGGCTCCGAGCGGCAGTGCACCTACACCATCCTGACGGCGGGCGCTGACGGGCCGCGGCAGCGACTCAGGAGCGAGGCGACGCGAGGCGCCAGGCCGGCGCGCTGCCCTGCGGGGGGCGCCGTGCTGCAGCGGCCGCAGCAGCAGCAGCAGCAGCAGCAGTAGTCGCCGGGTCCTGGACCATGGTGTGTCTGCACCCCGGACGCAGCGCCACCACCCATGAGCTCCCCGGAAACGCCCCAGGACGCCTCCGCGCGCCGCACCCCAGCCGACGGCGAGGACGAGCAGGACGAGCAGGAGGTCGTGGCCCTCGCGGCGGTGCCGGGAGATGACGCCGTGCCCAGGATCTCCGGGGCTGAGGGGGCCGAGGAGGCCGAGGAGGCCGAGATCGAGGCCCCGGGCGCGCGCCGACGCACGGACGACGACGACGCCGACGCCCCGTCCGCGGTCGCGCGCGAGCTCCCGGCCGCGGACCCTGTCAGCCGCAGGGAGCCGTGCGATTGTCCCCCTCCACTGGTGCGCTCTGTCGAGACCGGGGAGTGCGAGCTACCTGTCGCTGTGGACGACGCTGAGTCCGACCCCGACGCCGCTCCCGCGCAGGCGCAGGCCCACCCGCCGCTGCTGCGCTCCCTGTCCCGGCCCAAGTTCAAAGTGAGCGCTCAGCCGCCGCCGGCCGCCGCCGCGCAGGACGACCTGCTCATCGCCATCGCCCAGTTCGCCAGCCAGCTGGAGGCCGAGGCCGAGCGCAGGGCCAGCATGGGAGACAGACCCGACGCCGACGAGGACGCCGCCGTCACGCCCGGCTCCGCCACCCCCGCCGCGCCCCGCACCCCCGGGGCTGACACTGACCACAGCGACGACGGCGGCTCCTCCAGAGAGTCCGAGTCGGAGGTGCGAACCGTGACCGGCGCCGAAACGTCCATCCTGAACGTCAACGCCTTGAACCTAGGTACGGACCGCCCCGCAGGTGTCCTGTCCGCGGCCACCGTCGAGCACGTGACTGTCTCCTATCTCAAACACCTAAAGGCGTTCGGCTGCCGGTTGTGAGTCTCTCCGCTGCACCCGCCGCCGGCCGCCCCGCCGCCCCGCCGGGCGGCTGCGCCCCCGTCGCTCGTGCTGCCTACCCACCCAGGGCTGCGGGCCGAGGGGTGTAACCAGCAGCAGGCCCCGGGAGCGGGAGCGGGCTCGGCTGCGTGGGTGGCCACTGGATGGTTTCAGCCGAAACGCCGAATAATACCAACTGGGTTGCGGCGGAACAGGTTTCGCGCTCCGGCGCTCCGGGCCTCCCGCGCCGGCGGCCGCCCGACCCCGTAAACCTACGTTAACGCCCGACCGGGCTCCAGTTCGAAGGAAACCGTTTATTATTTTTTTCCTCGAATCCGGTGTTCCATCTTTTGTGATAAGGCCTTGTTGCCATCCCCATTAGGATGCACTCGAAAAACCTCTCTGATTAGATGTTATCTCGGCTCCTCCCCCTCCCCCGTCAGTGTGTGCCCCCCCCCTCCCCCAACCCGCCACATCGTCCTTCCTCACCTAGGTTATCTACTTTATTTTTGTCTCATCACCACACCGCTGCGGACGTTGCTCGGCAGCGCAGGGCGCTGGGCTCCGGGGCGCGTAGGCGGCGCGGGCGGGCAACATGGAGGCTGGAGAGCCCCGAGGCCCGAGGCTCCGGCCGGCCGCCGGCCGCGGCCACCTGTGGACCCGCGACTCCGCGGCCACACCCGGCGCGGCCCGGCGCCGGCGCCGCTCGGTGTTGGCCGGCCTCCGCGTCCTTCCCCTCTGCTTTATGCGTGGAGGAGTTAATGGCCCCGGTGTGGGTTATCTCTGCCGCGAACAAAAATTATTATATTAAATTGGCCTAAAATGTGAAACGTCGCCGCATGCCTTATCGGACCCGCAAACCTTGGAGCGGAAGAGTGAGAGGGGGAGAGGGGGCGAGGGGGAGGGAGAGAGGGAGGGAGAAAAGGCGGGAGAAAAGGAGGGAAAGAGAGAGAGAGAGAGAGAGAGAGAGAGAGAGAGAGAGAGAGAGAGAGAGAGAGAGAGAGGGGCCTCAGGCCACGCCGACAGAACCCAGGGCCACTCGAGCGTTGCTTCTCGCCCCCGATAAGCTGTGGGTGTGAGATGTGCATGTGCGTTGGGGTGGCCCCGTCCCCGGTCCGCTGCCAGACTCAGGGGCAGCAGCTGCAGCAGCTGCAGCGGCCCGGTGGTCCATGCAGTCGCTCTCGGGTCGTGCGGGCGGCGTGCAGTGCAGCTCGCATAAAGCACCGCGGTGTAGTCGTGCAAGTGCAGTGTAGCTCGGCTAGGCGTCTGGACTGTAGTTTAGTTCAGCTTACATACCCGCCTGCGCTAGGCGTTGGTGTGTTATGGTCCATCGCGAAAAAGCGGAAGAGAGGGCTCGTGTCAGGGAAGCGCGGGAAAGGGCCTGCGGGGGAGGGCGGTTATCGGGGCTACGGCGCGGTGTGTAGTTCGCGCGTGTAGTTGGACCGGGTCGCGTCTTTAGCTCGAGCGCAGCCCCGGCGGCGGCGGCGGCGGCCATGCGGGACGAGGAGCTGATTCCCCTCCTACAAGGTATCGACCAGGTTGTGTACTTCGCCCACTCGGCCCCGAGACCCTCCGGCCTGCGGCGCCCTGCGGTGGGCACGTGGCTTCGCCCTTCGCCGCGGCCCGGAGATACGCCGCACTCGAGCGCCTCCGGCGGCGCTCCAGCAGGCGGCGGGGGGTATCGCCCACCGGGGAGCACTCCGCCCACCTGCCTCACCCCTTGAGCTGTGATCCAGGCGGGCCGGGGCGGGGCCGGAGCCATGCCCGTAAATCTCTCTCTCTCTCTCTCTCTCTCTCTCTCTCTCTCTCTCTCTCTCTCTCTCTCTCTCTCTCTCCCCCGCCACTCTTCCCCCCTCTCTCTCTCATCCCTTAAGGAGCAAGTGTGACAGAGACGGAAGGTTGCCGAGCGCCGTGCCGGGTAGGCAGGCCGGGCCTCTGCTCCGCACGCGTGTCGTGCGGGCTGGCCTACCCCGGCTCCCGCAGGGGCGCCCGGTCTGCAAAACCTCTCCCCACAACTGCACGGGGCGGCGAGGGGCGGTCTGGAGCGCGATGGGGATGCGGGGTGACGTGTGAAAACACGGGGACGGGAAGGGAACGGGGGGGGGGGGGGGATGGAGGAGAGAGGTAGGCCCGTTTATGGGACGGGACCGCTCGCCGCTCGTCCGTTGAAGTGCTTCGCGGCCAGCAGCGTCACCCGCGCGCGCACAACACACACACACGCACACACACACTGACAGTGCCAAACGGTTTCCACTATCCGCTCCTCATTGGCGTGTTTACCGGCAGAGATTTGCGTCGCGGCGGTCGCGGCGCCTCCGCCCCGCGGACCTGGCCTGGGCATTCCGAGGCGTTGGTTATAATGAGAATGAGGATCCGCGGGCAGGCTCCGCGGCAGCTCCGCGGCAGGAAAAGTGACGCAAGGATTTGACCGGGGCCGTAATGGTCCAGCGGCGCGCGTGTGCGTGTGCATCACCGGGCCCGGCGGCCCGGCGGTGCCCCGGGACTCCCGTCCCGTCCCACCGCTCTTATGCACTCGATATATTTTGCTATTATTGTTTTTTTTTTTTTTGGTGCGTCGCAAATGCAGCGGCTGGCGGAGACGACAGCAGAGGTCATTTCCGCTTATGGACCAGTAATATCCCCGCATTGTTTTTGTGCGCTGTAAGGCTGGATCGAGGAGGTTCGCACGACGCGGGGGCAAGGATTAGACCAAGACTGTCCTGCTTCTCTCTCTCTCTCAGTCTGTTTGCCTCTCCCTCTCCCTCCCCCCCCCCCCCCCCTCTCTCTCTCTCTCCGCTGTGTGTGCCGAGTTAATAACCGGACTCTAATTTGAGCACTTGAAAGAGTTCCACTCGATTGATCGCTGTTGTTGTTGTTCTCTCCTGCAGGCAAAAATGGCGTCGGACTCGGCGGCGGCGGCGGTCGGGTCGTCTCCCTCGAGGAAGCGGTCAGACTCACAGGTAAACAGAGCGACGCGGCCCGGCGTGACCAGCCAAGCGGCCAGCCAAGCGGCCAGTTAAGCGGCCAGCCAAGCGGCCAGCCAAGTGGCCAGCCAAGCGGCCGGCCCGGGACAGAATGAACCGATGAATGGGCGTCGTAGTTTTGCAAGTTTCACGACATGGATGAATGAATGGCACGGCAATTGTGTGCATACTGATTAAATCGTGGGTGAGCGAGAGAGAGAGAGAGAGAGAGAGAGAGAGAGAGAGAGAGAGAGAGAGACCCGACGCGTAATGACAGTGCTCCCTACGAAGATGCACAGGAAGTCACGTCGGCCACTTGACTATCGACTCCGTCATCGCTATCTCTCCATAAAACGGAGGATTTTTGAAGTCATGCGCACCGTCACTTTCACACGTGACATACCTTTAGAGATAATAGACATTCAATTTATTATTTCTTTGTCATTTGTTTTTCCTGTTTTTTTTTGGGGGGGGGGGGATAGGGTGAGGAGGGCACTAATACACGGAGCGGAGTGTAAGTGGGATAATGCCTGTGCGCTTTATCGGGCGGATGTTCTCAAATGTTGCGCAAGATTACGTGAAGGTGAGTCCGGGCTGCTCATCCTATACTGAGTGGTCCATGGCCGCGACCGCCCGGGAAAGCCGAACTGATAGAGCCGAATGGAAACAATGGGCGGTCTAGTCCTCCGCACACGGCCCCGTCTGATGCATCATTTTACTTTCATGATGTCGTGACGAGACACCCATGGTCTGCGGAGAAGACACACCGCACGATGAGGACACGCACGAAGACTATAGTCTGATCAGTCTGGGAAGAACGCTGGACCTCGGAGCTTCCACGGCTCCGCCACCTCAGCAAATGCAGCAACACTGAGGACTGGGGGTTGGGGGCTGGGTAGGTCTGTGGGCCTGGGGACCCTGTCACATCTGGCCCGTGCTGTGGAGCAGTGACCTGGGGTAGTGAAGGTGTGAAAGAGACAGGGGAAATTTCTGAACGTCTTGGAATATTGCTGTCGTTCAAACGCCAACATGTTCGGAAGCATACGAGGAATAAGTCATCCAAATTTCAAGCAAATATCTTTTGAATTACAGTCTACAGAGCTATAAACGTGGTTTCAAAATTTTTTAAATGAGTCTATGAGAACGGCTAAAATACAAGTCTTTCGGTCGAATTTTATATGACTGAGCTTGGAATTTTGTGTTAAATGCAACTACAATCATCGTTTTTAATACAGTTCACGCAAAAATGGATTCGCAATCGAGAATTTAAAGGTCTCCAGTACCCTCATTAAAGCGTGAGGAGTGCCTTTTGTTGACACAGACGGGCCCGGCCGGAGCAGGCAGCAGCCCCCTCCCCCACCTCCTCCCAAAACGCACTGCTACCGCAGCAACACCAGCGTTCTTCCCAGACTGATCAGACTATAGACCGCTCATGTCAGCTGCAGACTGCGCGAATCTCGTCAGGAGATATCGAAAATGATGTGCATAGTACAGCAGTACTCCGTACACGGCCCGTTCGAGTCGACCGCCGCCCTTCGAATGGAACCGGGAGCCGAAACGTTGAGCCAGTACCCAGCGCAGGTACGGGGCAAGGAGCGCGTCGCTCCAAAAAAAATAAATTAACAAATTGAAAAAAAAATGGTGGTCAGAATTTTCTCATTCAAGAAAAGAAAAACAGTTTTGTGTTAAAACAAAAACAACTATATTTTTTTAAATCAGTATGGATCGTGGGGGCAGTATCGGTCACCTCGGCTCGTACTACGAGCGGGCGAACTGATGGGATAGGGGTGGACAACGGCGGTGAGCATCAATGAAAACTTTCGATTTTAGTCTCTGGTATCATGCAATGGAGCCGGCGTGCAGTGCCAGTGTTGACACAGCTGACACGCCGCCGCCACCGGGTGCAATAAAAAGGGCGCCCGGGGCGAATAACCTGGCGGCATAGAGTGACGGCGCTGCTCTGTTGTCTCCGCGCAAAGCCCGCCAACGGCGTGCCGTTTGTAGGTTAGGCCGGGCAGGGTCGGCAGGGCCGCGGTGGCAGTGCGTTATCAGGGCGAGTGCGTCCGCAGCTGCGCAGCTGCCGAGCGCGGCTGGTGCACACCGGCCCGGCCTGCCGGGGACCTGCCAGGGACTTGCCGGGCACCTGCCAGGCACCTGCCGGTGTGCAGCGCAGCGGTAGGGTGGGTGCGGGTAAGTGCAGAGATATCTCTGCCATGCTGGCGGCCACTGAGTCAGAGGAGCCAGAGCCGCGGGGCGCCGCGGGGCCGGCCGCCCCGGCAGAGGGCGCAGGGGCAGCAGCAGCGGTAGCGTACCGGCAGCGTATTTTTAGACTTTCCGCTCTCGTGGAGGGGGCTTTAGACGCGACAGGAGAGGGTAAAATTTTAATACAACGATGTGCCGCGATAAATAATAATAACAATAGTAGTAGAGGAAATCTGCCTTGGAATCAAACGTCTTCCAGTAGAAGGTACACATTCGCGGTGTCGACAAGGCGGTGCTTTTCCGTGCGGGCGCGGGAGAGGAGGTGCGTCCGCTCAGGTGCCGCCTCTCTCTTATCTCGAGCAGAAGCAGCTGACGCTTGCGTGCGATACCGGCTTTCTTCCGAACCCCCTTCCCTACGCTTCATCTCCACAAATAGAGCTGCTCCACAATGTTCGCTACTCCGCAGCGCTGTAAAATCACCTTGAGTGGCCCTCGGCCGTTCCATACCAACGGTGTGACCCCATCCTTGTGTATGCCAACTGCGAGTATAACAACTGACTGTGCTTGTAACCTTAGCCTAATTTGCAACATTGTCAAACAATCCCCTGGCAATAAATGATATTTTTCTTTCTTTCTTTCTCTTCCTCGGTCTCTCCAACGATCCCAGCCATGTTCCCGTCTCTCTCCCTCGCCTTGTGTTTGCCCCCGGCCGTGAGCAGAGCGACGGGCACGGGCGGCGCGAATCCCGGACGGCTTCGGACTGACGCGGCCGCGGGCCGCCGCGCCGCGGAGACACGGGGATGCAGGCGTGAGCCGTGAGCTGCAGCCGCGCGGCGAATGGGGGCATCGCCGGCAAACGCGCGCCCCGCCACCGCAAATAGACGTAATCGCCGTTGTTTCTGCGGTGCAGCTCTTGAACAGGATACGGCACGGAGCACACACGGCGCGCGCGCACGACACGCACACGCACGTACCCGGCGGCCTGTGATCCGGTCCCACGTGCCACGCCCGGGACCGGTTGTTCTCGTACCGGGTACCCGGTTTCAACACGGCCTTATTTTTTATTTTTGAGGGGGGGGGGGAGTCAGGAAACTAGGTTCGAGTACCGGGCTCACGCGCTCACGTATGGAGCCTGGCCCGGGTCCGCGGCACGTGGGACTACAAAGGAGGGCCGGGAGCAACGGCCACAGACCACAGCAGCCAGGGGCGCCACGGACCCGCCCAGGAAGCCGCCAGCAGCGCCACAAGGTTGGGGGGGGGGGGGGGCACCTCTGAGGCGGTATCTAGTGTACTGCCTGTCGCGCACCCTCCGCGTCGGCCCCTATCGGCCTCGGCTCCCGGCCCCCGGCCCCCGGCTCCCGGTTCTCGGGCCCGGCTCCCGGATCGCCCTCCGCGGTGCGTTGAGCGGTGCGTAATGTTTTTGCGACTGGCTCCGGCCACCGCGTGGCCCCACAGAGCACGGCCGCTTCCACATGCTGCTGCTGCTGGTGTCCGGCTGGCTGGTGATGGCCGCCGTGCTCGAGACGGTCGTCGTCGGCTACCTGATGCCGGTGGCGCACGAGCTGCGCATGACGGAGGCCGACAAGGGCCTGCTGGGCGCGGCCAGCTACGCCGGCATCGTGCTCTCCTCGCACACCTGGGGGCTGGTGGCCGACACCCTGGGCCGCAAGCGGGCGCTGCTCTGGGCCTCGCTGCTGGACGTCCTCGCCTCGCTCGCCTCCTCACTGTCGCCCAACTTCGCCACGCTGACGGCGCTGCGCTTCTGCTGCGGCCTGTTGTGAGTACCTCCCCCAGCGGCCACCGTCAGGGCTACCATCTCGTGCCCCGAGTAGCTCACCGGGACCCTGCCGCAGCACGAGCGCCCCCGCCGCGCTGTCCTTCGCCTATCTGGGGGAGTTCCACACGCCGGCCACGCGCAGCCGCTCCATCATCTGGATCGGCGCCTTCCCGTCCATCGGCCTCATCATCCTGCCGGGTGAGTGCCACTGCATTGGGATTGGCATTGACTTCGGGATCGGGGCTGAATGTGATCCCCGGACTCGCTGCTGCAGGAGTGGCGTGGGCCGTGCTACCGCAGTGCTGGTACCTGGACATGGGCTTCGTGCGGTTCGGGCCCTGGCGCCTGCTGCTCGTCCTCTGTGCCCTGCTCAGCCTCGCGTCCGCCATCGCGCTCGCCCTCTGCTTGCCGGAGAGCCCCAAGTTCCTGGCTAGCCGCAACCCCAAGAAAGCCCTGGCCGTGTTGCGGAGCATGTACGCCCTCAACACGGGCCGCCCCGCCGAGGACTACCCGGTGAGTGCCGCGTCCCGGCCGCCGTCCTGGCCGTTGTCCCCGAGGCCCTCCGGAGACTAACGAGCGCCTGCTGCCCCCGCCAGGTGGACGCGCTGCTCGACAACAAGCCGGTGCCCACCGTGGCCGTCGTGGAGCTCGGCGGCGGCCCCGGCGACTCCAAGACGTCGCCGTCGCCCTCGCTGAACGTCCGCCGCACGCTGGGCGTGGTGTGGCAGCAGACGGCGCCGCTGTTCCGGCCGCCCTTCCTGCTGCACACCGTCCTCGTCTGCCTGCTGCAGTTCGGCAACCTGGCCAGCGCCAACGGCCTGCAGATCTGGCTGCCGCAGATCTTCAACACGCTGGCCGAGTACGAGGAGCTGCACCCGGACCTGCCGGCCACCATCTGCGGCTCGCAGGAAGGCGCCGCGGCCGGCAACGGGACGCTGCAGGCGGCCGTGGTGGGGCTCGCCGCCGGCGACGTCCTGGTCAGGGCCGCCGACGACGCGTATGCGTGCCGGGCGGTCAACGTGGCCGTGTACAGGAACAACCTCGTCATCGGCGCCGCGTCGCTGCTCATGCCGCTGGTCTGCGGCCTGTTCGTGAACCGCGTCGGCAAGCGGAACCTCCTGGGTGAGTCGCCGTGCGCCGCCAGCCCCGGCGCTCCTCTCCTCCGCGCAGCGCCTAACCTAACCCTCCCCGCAGTGCTCTGCCTGCTCGTGTCCGGGGCCTTCGGCGTGCTGCTCAGCGTGGCCGCGTCCTCCAGCCTCGTCCTGGGGCTGTCCAGCGTGAGCGTGGCCATCAACTCCATGGGCATCGGCCACATCTCTAGCATCGTCGTCGAGCTCTTCCCCACGCACCTCAGGTAAGGCCGCGCGCCGCCGCGCGCCGCTGCATGCCGCCATGCGGGTAGGCAGCCCAACGGGCAGCGGAGTGCCGGGCGGCCGGGCGGTCGGGCGGGGGGAACGCTGTTGTAACGCGAGTGCCGCGCCGCGTCGAGTACATGCTAATCACTTGTCGTGTAGCAAAATCACGGGGTGACGGAAAAAAAAATGGAGCTCCGCATCTGTTGCTCGTGACCTTAATGAGTCGGCTCAGGCACCGCCCCGGCGCCTCGAGTGCCCGCGGTCTGAGGTTCAAGTGTACTGGCCGTAGGCCGCAGGGATAAGTGCTTTTCATTGTGCTGGCTGCCGAAAATCTGACGCCGGTCCTCGCGCTCGCAGGGCCATGGCGGTGAGCCTGCACCTGATGGCGGGCCGGACGGGCTCCATCGTCGGCAACCTCATCTTCGGCGCGCTCCTCAAGTCGCACTGCGCCTTCGCCTTCTACGCCATCGGCGGAGCGCTGCTGGGTGAGTCCCCGAGGGGTTTGCGTATTCCTGTGTGCCCGGCTCTTCTGTGTCGCTACTCCACGCTCTGTGTCCCGTCCGCAGCGTGTGCCGCCCTCAGCTGCTTCCTGCCCGCCAAGGGGAAGTTCGCCTCCTAGTTCTGCTGCCGCGGGGAGCCGCGCAAGCACTGCCACGGCGCCGTCCGGCCGCAGTCCGGCCGCCGGCCACAGCGGACGCCGCCTCCGCCCCACTCGGACAATGTTTGTCATGACTCACCATAACTGCTCGGTGTTTACACTGTTATTTGCCATATTTAGTGTAGGAGAGGGGGGAGAGTCGCTGCTCCGCCTCCGCCCCTCCCCCAGCGCCCCCGGCCCCTCGGGGGGCGTCCCCTGTAGACTTAGACTTAGATCTCCATGTGTACTGCGGAAGCGCCCTCCGCTGGCCTCACCCCGAGTCCCGGAAGCGCCTACCATGCAGCGTATTTCTATACAAGTACGCTATGTGTCCCCTCTGACTGACTGTGATTTATCACTGTGCTGTGCTGGCTTACAGTGAACTAAAAAAAAAACAACAAATTAAATTAAGCATCACTATTTACGTATCTCCTGTCTTCAGTTTATTTAATTTTACCTCAGTGTCCCGGGTGATCTGTTTCTTTTTTATTGCGCGAACGAAACAGGCCTATACGCTAACGATGAGGCGTTCCAGTCTAAAGGGACACGAGAAAAATGCGACTTTTGAAATCAAGTGTTTTTGGAGGTCGAATTGAGAGAATCTGAAACATCTATTTTGAAGTTTTTGGGAAAATTTAAATTCTAGCCCTATCTAGGAGTTGTGTACACAGCCAAAATCGAGGTTTTGGGTCATTGCAGCCAATTGAGTACTAGTACCAAAACAACATTTCAGATCAAGGAAAATTCAATGTATCGATTAGTGACCTCCGGAAGTCGCCACGACTTACCGGTCAGGCTCCAAAGTGCTCCAAAGATATTTTTAAATGAATTCAACTCACTCTTTTTGGAGAACACTTTTGCGGAATCATGGGATCCCTAAATAACAAACAACAGCAATTTTTGAAAAAGAGGTGTCTTAGATTTTATTGTTTATACAATGCAACCCCCAAAACACTGCTTGATCTGAGAAGTCGCGTTCGTCTTGTGCGCCATTAATCTGAAATGCCTTGACGTGATTTACGATGATTATAAATACAATCATAAGTTGTGAGTTATCGTGCAGCGGCGGCGGCGGGGCTAGAGGCGGACCAGGATGTCCTCGAGGGGCTTCCTCTTGAGGTCCGGCACCTCGGCGTCGACCGCCGGGTAGCCGACGGGCAGCAGCAGCGTCAGCTTCTCGTTGGCGGGCCTGCCCAGCAGTGCGCGCAGGGCGGGCCCGCAGTTGAGCGGCGTACTCGTAAGGGTGACCAGCCCGGAGTACTAAAGGAGAGAGAGTGAGAGAGGGAGAGAGGAAGGGAGAGAGAGAGAGTGAGAGAGAGAGAGAGAGAGGAAAGAGAGAGAGAGAGAGAGAGAGAGAGAGACGAGAGATGAGGAGAAAGCAGGATTTAAGAAAAACAAAATAAGTTAAATATGTACCACAGAAAGGACAAAATTTTTAGAAAAGAGTTTTTAAAAAAATTAAATGAGAGGCAAGAAAGTAAGAAAGAGAAGTGTGGGTGTCGGGCTCACGTGGATGGCGGTGATGAGCAGGCCGCTGGCGATGGCCACGGACAGTTCGTTGTAGTAGTGGTTGCGGCGGGAGCCGTCCTCCTTGAGCGAGTACTGCTGCTTGAAGACGAGCACGAGGTGGGGCGCGTCCGTCAGGTACGGCTTCTCCCAGCCGGTGCGCAGCGGCCGCAGGTCGGCCGTCCACTGGTCGCCCATGCGCTGCGTGTAGTTGACCAGCTCCTCCTGCTCCACGATGTCGCGCACCTGCTGCTTGAGCTCCGGCGAGGAGACGACCACGTAGGTCCAGGGCTCCGTGTGCGCGCCGCTGGGGGCCGTGCCTGCCGCCAGGGGGGGGGGGGGGGATGAAATTACGTAGCGGTGGAAGCAATTGGAATCGAAGAGTCATCGCCCAATTTCGGGCAACAAGGGGCTTGAAGAGGCTGTTTTAAAAAGTGCTCTGAGCTCACATCCAAGATCTGAGACCAGAGTTAGTCTCAGCTTGATCCCAGGATTCCAAAAGCGGGGTCACATGACCTCATCTGATAGAAAATGCAAACAATGTGAATTGAGGGAGGCAAGATGAGGCCTGTAACTGACATTATAATCTCTTTCCAGTAAACGTCAAGTGACCCCTTTTTCGTATCCGTGAGATCAAGCTGTGACTAATTCTCTTCTCAAATCTTGAGACTGAGGTCTTGTTCTTAAAATAGCCCCTCAAATCCCCTTATTGCCCAAAATTGGGCGATGATTACGACTCTTTCGTTCTAAGTGTAAATAGAAGTAGAGTATTGTCAGAGCGGCCGCCGGTTAGGCAGCTCCGACACTGCGGCGCACGCGTGCCGCGCGGGCGCTGGGACTGGGAGCACCGCACCGCCGGCGAGGCCTTCCTTACCGGCAGCGCGGATGATGTCCTCCACGACGCCGACGGGGACGGGGTCGGCGCTGAAGGCGCGCACGGTGCGCCGCTTGTCCATGAGGCGGTAGAACTCGGCGGCGCGGCGCGCCACGTCCTCCTCCGGCGGCCGCTTGTAGTCCAGGGGGACGTGCTCCAGGTCGGCGGGCAGCGAGGGTGCGGGGCCGGCCGTGTCCTCACCGCCGTCCTCGTCCTCGACGCCGTCCTCGGGCAGCTCCGCCACTGGGCGGCACACGAGATTCGCTCATTTACCCCACGCCCCTGCGGGTGGCGGCGACCACGAGGAAATCAGTGCGTCGTTCGACCCCGCCGCCGCACAGCCAGCACTCCGACGTACCCGGCAACCGGAAGCGGGAAGTAAAACGACATGAGGGGGTGGGGGTGGGGCCTCCGCAGGGCCTCCGTAGGGGGCGCGGCCGGCGGCCACAATGGAAGCAGCTGTCTGGGAACACCGCCATTCGCAGCAGGACAGCCGCCCCTCCCCTCACTCTGCGGCCCGCAGACCCACCGACTCCGACGACACGACACGACACGCACGCCGCCGTCCTCTTTCCTCACTGTCTCCCCACTTCCTCCACCCCGCGATGACGGTAACGATTGGCGAACTATTCCAGATATATGGAGTCACAAGCAGCACGATTCCGAACGGCTATGAACTCACCTTGCTCTCTCTCTCTCTCTCTCTCTCCCTATCTCTCTCTCTCTCTCTCTCTCTCTCTCTCTCTCTCTCTCTAAGGGGCGGATCCAGGAGCGGCCGTAGGGGGAGGCACCGTACCGCTTTTTGCCTACCTGCAGGTGGGTTGCCTTCATTTAAGGCGGCAGTGAGGGCCGAAAAGAGGAGCGCATATTCCTCTTTGCCACTCCCTATGGGTCCGCGCCTGCTCTCTCTCTCTCTCTCTCTCTCTCTCTCTCTCTCTCTCTCTCTCTCATGAGGCACCCAACGAGCGACAGAGGCACAGCTACGAAGGCAGTGTTCGGAATCAGCCAGCAAAGCGGAGCAATCAATGAACATATGACCCTCGGGCAAGCAGCCCCCGGCCCCGGTCAACCCCGGCTTCGGCCTGTGATTACACCGCTAGCGTTAGCCCCACCGCGGTGGGCCGCGGGGCCGGGACAGACTGCTCCGGCAGCCAGGCGTCCACAACAACAGCAACAACAACATTTCGCGAGCCTATCCGTCGTGCAAGAGGTTGTCTCTGTCATCATCGTGACCGGGAGCCAAGGAGGACCGGTGGACACGACACACGTCTTGTCCTCGTTCGAGCGGCGATTCTAGCGCCCTCGGCATCGATCATACGATAGCGACAGGTTGAGAGAGAGAGAGAGAGAGAGAGAGAGAGAGAGAGAGAGAGAGAGAGAGAGGGGGGGGGCAGAGACAAAGAGAGAGAGAGAGAGAGAGAGAGAGAGAGAGGGGGCAGAGACAAAGAGACAGAGAGAGAGAGAGAGAGCGAGAAGAGTGGATGATGAGGACGACAGCTGCGCCGGGCGGCAGTGTCAAGGAGCCACAACAAGACGGTATGTCCTTTTTCGGCCACGCGTAGGCGCACAACGGACACACACACACACACACACACGCCCGCACGCACGCAGGCCTGCGCACCGAATCACAGAATCTCAGAGGGCGAGTCGAACCGGTTCCCCTGCTCCGGATACCCAGATTCAGGCCGGGTACCCACTGCAGGCAACAACATGCCGCGAGAAAGTGAGAGTCATTGTGCAGAACTGGGGAATTGCCAAAATAAAAATGTTTTTGAAGCAAACACTGATGACTGCCCTACATTTTAGGAGCAGAAATTAAACTTGATCCAACAGTGGTGGTGAGCGAGTACTCACGCTGGTCCGGGCTGAGGTGCTGCTTCTTGAGCGGCTGGTGCTGCTGCAGGTGCTGGGGGCGCGTCGTCCGGCGGGGCGCAAACGTGAGGCGGGCCGTGATGAAGCACAAGACCCCCGCCAGGATGAAGGGCCAGTTGGCCGTCAGGAAGGGCATGAGCAGCATGGCTGCGGAGGAGGACAACAACAGCGTGAGTGTGGCGGCGTGGTGCGCGGCGCGCGGCTCCCCCGTCGGGCTGCCCCGGACACGAGCACCGTGACGCACTACAAGGCCACGGCGCAATCAGGAAGCGGGGGGTTATCTGGGCGGGCACCGCACGCGCACCTATAGCCTATCGTCTATCGCGCGCAGTGGCTGCACTCGCGGAGACAAAGTGAGTGCGAGCGGCGGCGGCGCGGCGGCGACTCGCGGCCCTCGCGGCCTGCCGCGGGAGACGCTGGACAGGGCAGGCCGTCACCCCCACCCCGGGCACCGCGGCCACAGCGACACCCCGCCGCTGCAGGCCGTGCAGGCCGCCGCCACCGGGTCCCGGTCGATGAGGCGGGATAATATCGGTTCGGGTGGTTTGGGCGGGATCGCGCCGCCCGGATCCAGTAGCGGAGCGCGACCGTGTCGAGTTGAGACGGCAGCGTGCACATGCGTACGTGCGCCCGCTCCGCCAACAGGAGCTCTGCGCCCCCCGCGGACTGCCCCCCCCCCCCCTCTCTCTCTCTCTCTCTCTCTCTCTCTCTCTCTCTCTCTCTCTCTCTCTCTTCACCCATCGCTTGCGGGCCGCACTATCCGGTCGATAACCCGCGTCCCTTCCACGCCCATTCATTAGACAAGGCCGGTCTTCACACCCGCCGCCCTGATTTTTCATCCCTCCGCGCAGCAGCGACGGACTACGGACTATGGCTCCGAGAGTGCGTGTAATTTAGAACTCCGGTTCCATCTTACAGTATCTTTATGTAGTTGAAGTGGTTACTCTACTTTAACTTAAGCAGAAAGAGTGCACGAACTGTTGTTAAACTGCTATGTAAACACACTGTGACTGGTGGCTAACTCAGCCGAACTGGCCGGAAACTACGGGGGAACTGTTTGAAAACTGAAGCTGTTCGAAATAACTGGTACTTTTTCTATAGTTAAACAGCAGTTTTCTGTACTTTTTCCACACTTTAACTATACATTTGTATACTTTAAGTACAGTTTAAGAGGAGTGTTTCTTCCATTTAAACTATGATTTTATCATAGTTAGGAATTAAAGTTTACTATAGAGCAGATTGTTGATAATCACTAGTATTCCACTGAAGTTAAAAGTGCAGATCCTTCCACCCAGGCACACGCACACACTAAATGTTTACGTACTATTTTTGTACACAATTATGTGCAGAAAACTTCGTAGCTTTACATACAAATTTGTAAATAATTACGCACAATTCAATGCGTAATTTTATATTTTGTGCTTAACCTTTGAAAATTTATATCTGTACGTGGCGGTGTGCGTGTTCGCGCTTTCGCTTGTGTGCGTAAAATTGTAAGCATGTAGTGTGCAGGTGGTATTGATAATCACCGACATGTAAACCCCGACACATTTGGGCGATCACAGAGCGCACGGCGGTCACCACATCATCGTGGTTTCGTGTTTTTTTTTGCGTTCTTTATATAACTCTAACATAACGTAACACTGTGATGTAGAAAGTAGTGGACAACCCCTCGGTTATCCGCGCACAAAACAGCGCCCCGCGCGACTCACGGATGGAGACGGCGTCGGCGGGTTCGTCGGGGCCGCGGCCGGCGCCGACGGGGTGCTTCACGCCCAGGTTGTGGACGCGGCGCCCCGCGCCGCTGCTCTGGGGCTGCTGCGCCCCGCACGCGCACATTGTCGGAGGCCCGCGAGGCGGAGGCGGAGGCGGAGGCGGAGGCGGAGGCGGAGGCGGAGGCGGAGGCGGAGGCGGAGGCGGAGGCGGAGGCGGAGGCGGAGGCGGAGGCGGAGGCGGAGGCGCCCTCCTGGACGCCGCGGTGGGCTGCCGTGCCCGGGGTACCGCGGGTGCGGACGGCTCTGGGGTAGCGGAGGCCAGCCAAGGCCCGCCCCGCGCGGCCGCCGTGTGTCCCGGACACACACTGGGCCGCCGTACCGCACGACAGGCCGGCCAGCGCATCGACCAGCCCACCGCAACGCACACGCGGACAGGGCGGACCGCGCCAAAAAACACACAAACCTCACCCCTCCTCCTTATTTCCCCCCATTATTTTGTACTACTTAATTCTCCCTTAAAGTATTGTCATTAAACCGTTATGGGGCTGCCACTAAGACCTTTCTTAGTCGCCCGTGACCAATTTTGAACAAGTGGAGCACAAAAGTTTTCCCCGTCAAGAACTGTTAAGGCTGTCGCTTTGCCTAAATTCAAATTTTAATAAATAATAAATCAATTTTTCAAAAGCGCCAGTCGTATATATGAGCGCCATGCCATATGTATGGAATTACTCCTTGACTTGTTCGTGCCATAATTGTTGTGCCTCAAATCGCCCATGATCCCGGAAAGGCCAAGTAAGTAAAAGAGAAGAAGGAGTTTATTGTGTGTTTTTTTTTTCGCAAGCAGCAAGTGAGCTATTTTTATTTTGGCGCTCTGCTCGGCTCTGCTTCTGCCTCCGCCCATCGCGGCCCTCTCCTGCCGCCGGCCGCCGGGCGCACGCGTTGTCTGCTGGCTTTATTATGCTCTGTGGGACGGACAAACCAACCGCAGTAAATGGCCGCAACCTAAATTGGAGCGGCTTTGGAAAATGGGAAAGGGCAGGGAGAGGGAAGAGAGAGAGAGAGAGAGAGAGAGAGAGGGGGGGGGGGGGGGCTGGTCCAAGGAGGGAGCGGGGCGTAAGTTAAATTAAAAATGTAAATATCGTCTTGCTTATCCGGGGACAAGACTCCCTGTTAACAGAAGACGTCATTTTACAAAATAGTTTGTCCCGAAAAGTACCGTAACTTTACGAACGTGAGTCGTAAAAATACGAAAAGTGGCGTAATGTGACGAACCTGTGACGTATAAGCACGAAAACGGTTGTATATTTACGACAGTTGTAAACGCGTAAAACGAAACTTTTCTCATAATTACAGAGTTTAGTGCGAAGATTTAATCGATTATATTCCGTTTCACGAACTTTTTCAACCCGGAATGTTTGTGAAATTACGAGTTTTTCCTGCTGTCAAAATTACGAACGTTCGTAAAAAATTGGAAATTTTCTGATCTTTTACTGTAGATGCCCCTTTTTGATTGTTGTGACAAATAGAGCAGTTAGAATGGGAACTTAGACAGAACTGTGCATGAAAAATTGTACGACCCATCTCATAATTTTACGGCTCATTTCGTTATTTTACGGGAAGTTCGTGTTGAAAATTTAACTGAGCATTTGTCATAAAATTACGATAATTTTTTTAACAGTGCTGCCACGCTGTGTATCTTTTCTACACGACCTGCGCCTGCGAAGCAATTTGGTTTGGTGGCTGGCGGCCCGGCGGGTTGTGTGACTGCGCCCGACCGCATCTGCAATTGGGGGAACTCGCTGCAAGGACTTCCACGGCGCGATCGCAGCGGCCGCAAGGACGGGCCGGCTCCACGGGGTCCCGCCCGGCAGGCAGGCGCCGCCCGGCCCTCCGTGCACGCGTGTCGTGCGGGCTGGCCCACCCTGCCGCTCGCAGGCGCTCCACCTCTCCGTTCCGCAGTTTGGGCCAGGAGACGGCGGGGCAGTCATGAACAAAGTCTGCAGCCGGTAAGTGCAGCAGCCGCCACACTTGCCCCACTTAGTCTGCCCCACCAACCTCCTCGTCCTGCTCGTCCTACTGCCCACCTCGTCGTCGCCCTCCGCCATCTCCTCTTCCCCCTTCCTCTCCCTCCTGCCGTTCCTCCTCCATCTCCTCCTCCACCGGCTCCACGGTGCTTCCGACATCGTTAATCTCGTCTTCACTGCGAAACGATGACGGGTGGAGAAAAGAGACAACTCTTGTCGCGCGGCGGGTGCCCGACGCCGTCTGCCGCCTGTCTCTCTCGCTCCGCTGGGGCCACCCCTCGTGCCGACCCTCTCGCAGCCTCCCTCCACTCTCCCGGCGCTGGCGACACCCCCCACCCCCCGCCCCGCCCCACAAGGTGGCCTCCGAGCCGACGTTCCCCTGGCCGGCAGCGGCAACGGGGGTGCCGGAGACAGGGGGGGTTGCGGCTCCGCCGACTTCGAACGTGCCCCGTAGCGGCCCGACCCCGCGGCCCGGCGGCCCCTGCTGTGGGCCCCGTGGGCCCCAGCCTGCCGCTAGTTCCCACCGACCCTCACAGAGAGCAGCACACGCCGTCGCCACGGCCCCCGACGGCAGCGTTCGGCTCGGGCTCGGGCCGTCCCGCGGCGTCGGCGGTCGGCGTCCGGCGCCGACTAGCCTCGGCTGTGCTGGCAGCGCTGGCTGCGCTCGGCTCGGACCCCCCACGGCTCGCGCTCGCGGCTCGCTATGTATACCGCCGTCTCGAGCGCTGCGGCCTGCGGCACGTGATCTCTAGGGGACATGGTCGGAGCGGCGTAAGTTTGGGTCGGCCGAGTGTTGTGGCCGTCAGCTGACCGCCCCCCCCCCCTCCCCCCTCCCGGCCGCGCCTACAGAGCCCGCGGCCGCGGCCGCGCCCGCCGCGGAGTGGCAGTGGAGCCAACCTTGGCCTTGCGCGCAGCGCAGCGTGTCTGCAGTGCCTTGGCAGTTGTCAGCCTCAGCCTTTGCCGCGGCCGAGCAGTGCCCCGCGCCGCCGGGCACACAGGTCTTGTTGACACCCGCGACGCCGGCCCCGCCCCGCGACACCGCGCCCCGCCACGCCACGGCCCGCCATGTGGACGGGCCCCGTGTTGTGACCGTGTTGGTCTTCCCGTCCGACCGGCCGCCGGCCGTCCGACCGTCTTGTGGGCTTGGGTCGGAGCTGCCAACGGCGTTTGTTTCCGCGAGTGCGGTAAGGTGTGTGCGGCTGCATCCCCGCGGAGGTTGGTACCGCCGGCCGCAGCCCGCAGCCTCAGTGCGGCACCGCGCCGGGCACACCTTACCGCACCTGGCCGGCCGCCACTCCCACACCGCCGCCTCCACCTTCGGCCCCAGACGCGTCGCAGTGCAGCGCGGCGCGTCTCGGAAAGCTCTTCATCGGCGTCGGATCCGAAAGTCGCCGCCGCCAGAGGCAGATGGCGGTGCCGAGTTCATCGCCGCACCGATAACCGGGGCGCGAAGGCTGGGCGCGTGGTGAGCAAGCCGAGCCGCGGAGCCGCGGAGCCGGCAGGCGGCAGGCAGTACGGCGGGGGGACTCCGCCGCCGCTGTTGTGAGCCGCGTGCTAACTCCCACCGCGGCGCGGGGCTGCCGGCATCGCGGTGCTCGGCGGGAAGTCCTCCCCCTCCTCCGCTCGCCGCCATGGAGACACCCGTGATCAGGAAGGTGGTGCGCGAGGATGCGGCGGCCTCGGACACCGCCGCGGCCGTGGCCGCCGTGGCCGCCGTGGCCGTCGACGAACACAAGCAGGTGGTGCCGGCCGGCGAAGGCGCGGCGGCGGGCTGCCGGCCGCGCGTCAGCGTGATAGCGGCGGCCGCCGCCGACTGCCGGGCCGGCGGGGCCTCGGGGGCGGGGACCGCGGGGACCGCTCCAGCGCCCCTCTCGGCCACGACGGACACCTCGGCCAGCACCGAGTCGCCGTGCTACTCGCCGCTGACGGCGTCCCCAAAGCCGACGGTGGACGTGCCGGGCAGCGACGGCAACCACTGGTTCGCCAACCCCGCCCCCGCCGCACAGACGTCGACAAATCCCTTGACGACCGCCACGGCAGCGGCAGGCACCTTAACGGCGGCTACCTTAACGGCGAGCACCATAACAGCGAGCACTTCGGGTGCGGCGCCCTGCGCGCTGCCCCCGCCGCCCGCCGCCACTCCTTCTACCTCGACGGCCGCCTTCACGGGCGTGGTCGCCCCCCTCGTCCGCACCAAGCCCGTCATCGTCGCCACGGAGACCGTCACTCACGAGCTGACCTACGGTGAGTGGAACAGCATGCCCCTTCTTTTGCAGACTCGCTGGTCGCCAGCCGGCAGGCAGGGTCTGTCCGTCGGCGAGGTGTCCCCGCCGCCGCCCCGCCGCCACCCTGCCTCCCCCACGAGCCTCCCCCGCCAGATGACGGCGATTTGGCTAATGTGCTGGCCGGCGGGCGGGGGGAGGCGGGGGAGGCGAGGGAGACGGGGGAGGCGGGGCGAGGGCGGAGAGCGGGAGGGACAAGGAGAGGCACCGGCACTGCAGCAGTGTTGGTGTAGACCAAGGCCGTTTTACGATTCGCGCCGGGCAGGCGCACCGCGCACGGCACAGTGGCCCGTGGCACGGTCCGCCCTGCTCGCCTCTGGGAATAGCTAGGCCGGGCCGGGGAGGGCAGGGTCAGAGAAGCTCCGAAGCTCCAACAGGACGAGCCAGGCGCCGCCGCCCCGCGCCTCCCCGCCCCGCTCCGCTACCCGCTGCTGATTTGTTGCCGGGCCTCGCAATTTGAGTAGGCGGCGAGTGCGGGTAGTGGCGTCCCCGGGGGTGGTAGTGGTACGGGGGGCGGCGCGGGGGACGGGGCAGCTGCACGTCGCTGCGGCCGCGCCGCGGCTGCCCGGCGTGCTGCCAGGCGTGCTGCCCGGCGTGCTGCCCGGCGAGCTGCCCGGCGTGCTGCCCGGCGTGCTGCCCGGCGTGCTGCCAGGCCTCTGTGGCCTCGCGCTGCGCCCCGTGCACGCCGACGCCGACGCACACCTGATGCTCGGCGGCCAAAGAGAACTTGCTTTCCGCGAACAGGTGGCCGACATTCCCGCCGCCTACCCTGCCCCCACTGCCACCCCGCCGCCACCCCCCACCCTTACCGCCACCCCCCACCCCGACGCCAGGCAGCGGCCCGCCGCTCCAAGATACAGGCCTAGCAAGCCATTTTCCACCCCTTTCCCGGGCAACCTGCTTTGCCATTATTCACGTTTGCTCGCACCCCGACACCTGCCTCCTTCCTGCTTCTGCCCCCCACTCCCCTCCTCTTTGTAACCAAGCCGTTGCCTCCCCCCCCCCCCATGCCACCCCCGCTGCGCCCCTCACTTCCCACCCCCTGCTCGGCTGCCCCAGAGACTCTGCTCCCCCACAGTCTGTTCAACACAGATAAAAAGACAAACGGTCGAGCAGGTTTGAGGCGAGCAGTGGGATTCTCTCTCTCTCTCCTCTCCTCTCTCTCTCTCTCTCTCTCTCTTTCTCTGTCTCTCTCTTCTTTTCATTCAGGTATTAAAGTATAAAAGTGGAGGAATCGATGAGTGGCAAACAGACAAGGGCTCCTCCCCGGCCGCTCACAACCCTCTCCCTGCCTCCCTTAAGGCACTAGCAGACCTGCCGCTCCGTGGCCGTGGGCGGTTGTTTGACCTAAGCGATCTCTCACAGACACACAGCCCCACACACACAGCCACACAGCTGAGTAGGAGGAAGACTGTCGACAGCAGGTACTGCGTGCTGGCTCCCCCCTCCGTCTCTCCTTCTCTCTCCCCCCTCCCCCCGCCCCGATCTCATTGCCCACCCCTTTGGTTATTGAACCGTGCTGCAATGAGAGAGAGAGCAACGGAAGTGTGTGTGCGTGTGTGTTGTGGTAGAGAGAGAGGAGGGAGTCTTATCACCACGGACGGCCATGCGCCCTGCCTGGCCGTCATACAATACAAAAATATATGTCCGTTTTCGTTAATCTGGCTTAACTTTTTTAAATCCTTTGGTCTGGGGCTGCTTTAAACTGATTGAGATTTAACCCATCTTAGCCAAGTCCGAGTTCCTCGGATTGAGGCCACGCGGAAGGACAAGGACAAGGTGGTCCGGCGTGGAAACACCTACGGGCGCGGGCGACATACCGCAAAGAGGCCCCGTTCCGTCGTCGCCTCGACGCCCATCGACAGCCGAGATGAACCGCTCGCTCCCCCGCCGCTCTGCCGCTCTGACGCTCCACTGTTGAGCGTCCTCATAATTCAATCCGGCCCCTCGCGAAGCACAACCGAGCCGGAAGCTCGGCGCCGCGCCGAAAGCTCCACGTCTCGCTTCGGTCCCGCGGCGCAGAGCGCTGGCGCCTTGTTACGCCCCTGGCTCCGCCCCTGGCTCCGCCCCGCCGCCGGTATCCTCGCCCGCCTCGATTTCAATCCTCCGATAACTCCATCAGAGTTCTTCCATTCTCCATGCCAATGGAATTAACCGGAAGGGGCGGGGAGTGTGGGGCGATAGCTTATTGTGGGGGTTCCGACTCGCCCTCCTATCGCACGGAATTTCCCACAAACTGTGTTTCAAACTAAAATTTGTTTTCACGGAAAAAATACACTTTTATTATTCCCTTGATAAAGTTCGGACTCAGCTCCGCGCGATCAGCTCAACCCCCCCCCCCCTCACTCTGAAGTTCGAGGAAGCTTGGTGAAAGCGGACGGGGCGCACAGCGGGGCGAAAGGGCAGCGCGAGCTCCTCTAATTAATGACGGATTGATGCGGTGGCGTGGCGCGTGGCGCGTGGCGCGTGGCGCGTGGCGCGTGGCGCGTGGCGCGTGGCGCGCGGCGCGTGGCGAGGCGCGCGTCGTGCCGCAGGTCGCCGCGGTGGCGCCGGCCCCTTTAATCCGGTCCGCATCGCGCTGCCCTTCCCCCCCGTCCGCCTCACCGGACCTCGCTGTGCGGGGCGGGACGGGGCCGCCTGCGAACGCCGGGGTAGGCCGCCCGCACGACACGCGCGCGCCGGCAGCGGCGAGGCGGCCTACCCGGCAGGCGCTACAGCAGCGGTGGCCGCCTATAGGTTCGACCCCTTGCGGGACATCATCGCTTTGTGATTCTCCTTCTCGCTCTCTCTCGCTGTCTCTCTCTCTCTCCTTCTACTCCCCCCGCTCTCTCTGTCTGTCTGTCGTCTGTCTGTCTCGCTGTCCCTCTCTCCCTCTCTCTCTCTCTCTCGCCAACCCCTAAATGCGCCTCGCTCCACCCGTTGGCCTTCCGCCTTATTGGTCCCCACGCCGGGTAACTTCTCCCTCCTTTCCCCCTCCCTGCACCGCCCCTGACTGCACGCCCCATCCTCATGCCTTGCATGCGCCGCGCCGCCGCCGCTGCGGTTGCTGCGGTGGCTGACGTCGCTACCCCCCGCGCTGCCACCTGCCGACGAGGAGTATCGCCATCGCCGTTACGCCGCCGCGCCGCTGCTGGGGGTCTGTCGGACGTAAGCGAGAATGAGGAAAAGCGCAGCGAGTATTTTGGAGTAACTGTCGGACTTAACGATAACCGCGCCCCCTATATTTTGCTACCAGTACAGGGAGACAGGGAGAGAGAGAGGGGGGGGGGCGGAGAAGAAGAGGGAGAGGGCGAGTTAGCGCGTCCAGATGCTATGAAAACAAGTGTGTTCCCCGCCGGCTCCCGGGGCTGCCGTGGAGGGCGGGGCACGGCCGTGCGGTACGGCCTCCCCTCCGGGCCCGCGGCCGCGGATGGCGGGGCTGGCGGGGCCGGCGGGGCCGTTCCGGGGCGCGAACCGTCACCATATGGTGACCCAAATCATAGCGCAGCGCAGCGCGGCACGCGGCACGCGGCACGCGGCACGCGGCCCTGCCGCCTGGCTCCGGGCCGGACCACCACCGCCCAGCCCGGCCCAGCCCAGCCCACAGCCCACCGGGGTCGGAGCGGGTCGGAGTCTGCGCCGCACAGCCGAGAAGCGGCGCGCGCGAGGCTAGCGGAGCGGGGGAGGGGGCTCCCCCCTCTTCCTCCGCCGAATCGCAATCGCAATGTGGGTTGCGTCACTGACTGGGGGCCCAACACACGCCGCGCCGCGCGCCTCCCGACCTACCCCGACCTTGGTCTTGGCCGTGATGGAGGCGCCACCTAGGCGGCCGCCGGGCGAAGCAGCGGGGGCCCAGCGGTGACGGCGGGGCGGGGAGCGGGACGCGGCGCCGACTGCGGGGGCCGCCGCTAGAGCGCGCCTCCGTGCCGCCGCCGCGCCGCGAGTGCGAGCGGGTCGCGGCAGAAAAGTATGCCATATATAAACAAGGAATTTCGCCGGGACGTTCCCGCGGGAGTCCCTGGGACTGCAGCGTTTGCCGGGCAGCCTGCAGTCACAGGCACGGCACGACGGTCCCGCCGCCCGCATCGCAGGTGTCACATGGGTCACCTGCCAATAAGCATGTGTCACCTGCCAATAGTGATAATTGTTTGCGGGACCGGTCACCTGCTGGAGCATGCGGTGCGGCACCGGTGCGGCGCCCGTGATCTACTCACCCGGTTGGGCGGGGGGAGGGAGGGGGACGATTGCGAACCGCGAGCGCACGGTCAAGAGCGTTTCGAGGACAGGGCGGCCGGGGTGGGCCCCCGCAGCCCCGCGCCGCCCCGCGCCGCCCCGACGCGGGGAGGAGGGGGCGGACAGGCAACCTCAGTCCGGACGGCGCACGGACCAATCATCGAGATTGAACGCGACGCACACGCGAGGCCCCCGCGCGGCCGGCCGGCGGAGCACGGAGTACGGACTCATCCGTGGCGGGGGGGGGGGGGGGGGCAGTTGAGTTGAGTTTGACGACGAGTGGCGCGGCGCGGCGCTGCTACTGGGGACGACGCCACAAAGTCACAGCGAGCGGCGCCGGCCGTGCTTCTGACAGTGTTGCCCTGACCCCGCGTGGTCGGCCCACAGCCGCGGGCTGCGGGGGTCAGAGGGCGGCACGCGGTCGACGCGCCCCCGGGAACATCCTCAGGCCTCAGACTCCTCACCGCGCCCCCCCCCCCGGTCCCGTCCGCAGTCCGGAGAAGTAAACAGGCGTGAAAGAAGAAAAGCCAAGCGGAATCATACCCGCTTCCACCAGGCTAGGTGGGGGGGGGGGGGGGGGGGGGAGTCGGCGTTAGCTGGGATGTCAGACGCGCAGACAGTAAGGTCCTACAACTCATCCCTGGCATGCGGGCTGCATACTCTCCGCCCGAGTGCCAAGCTGAGCAGGCGTTTGTCTAACAGGCAGGAGGTGGGTACGCCGCCCATGCCTGTGAGCAGTACGATCCGGCTGCCTACGCGCCTGGCATCTCTGCCGGGCGGGCGGGTGCCCCGGCCCCGGCCGCGGCAGAGAGAGGACCAGAGGATCGAGGCTGTTGCGCAAGTGGCGCCGCGCATGACTGGACTGTCTACCCGGATTCTCCCCCGGCAGGTCTGCGCCGCCGGTCCGGGCCGCCGCGGCCGCGGGCAGCTCTCGCGGCATGTGAGAGAATGACCCTCATCCTCATCCCTTCAGCCCCCTCCCCCCCTCCCCCTAGTGAGGCGGGTGCAAAAATCACACCGGAACACTACACCGCCGCGCTCGCCGTGCAGGTTTACGGGCGCCCCCCCCCCCCCCTTCTGTTTTACGGGCGCGCCCTCTAAGTAGCGCAACAGAAGGGGCGCGGTTGCGCATCTCACGACTACTTTGCGGGACAGCGAAACTCCCTCTCCCTCTCCCTCTCCCTCTCCCCTTCCCCGGGAAATATCTCGCCGGGGTACCGTTTCCGAGTCTGCCCCCCCCCCCCCTTTCTCTCCAGCAGCGGAGGCAGCGTGGCAGGCCTGCCCGCTGCCCTCACCCCTGCCCCTTCCTCTCTCCTCTCCTCCTCCACCTCCTCTTCGCGGTCAAGTGAGCCTAACCCAGTCCAACATCCGTTGGCGGCGGCGGCGGCGGCGGCGGTTCGCGGGGCGGCCGCTAGGCAGCGCTAGGGGCGACACTGTCGCAGCCGTCCCCGCCACGCACCGCTCGCCGCCCGACAGCACGCGGCAGCGGCAGCCGGCGCACGCGGGAGGGGCGCGGGGCGCGCTTTAAATATTTCACGATCAAAGTCGACTTGGAGTTGTGCATACAATTGGCACCCGCCGCCCCCCGCCGCCGCACCCACACCCCTACACCCCCACACCCACGCCGGCGATGGGTGCATGTTACATGCGGCCGGGACAGGCTGGCCGCCGGCCCATAATTGTGACTTACCCGACTCACCTGCCTGGTTCGGCGCTCTGCTCGGCTCAGGCAGTCGCATTTAGTAGCGCTGCAGGTAAGCGGGTCTCAGGTGCGATAGGGAGAGCCATTTTTATCGTTTTATTCATCGGCGGATGGCGTAGTAAAAGGCGTCCGTTCTGCCCCCTCATCAGGCTGTGGCATAATGGATGTCCTCAGCGACAGACGCTCCCCGACAGGCGCTCGGCAGCCGTCTCGGTTCATGTCATGGCCGTCCCGCCGCTTTCTCGCGAATTCGAGCCAGAACGAATGAATGTCTCTACCGCCAACAGCGAATAGGGTTTGGTCCGGTCGGGTCGGGCCCGCGGTCGCGCCGCGGTGTCCGGTGGCGCACGGCAGGGACAGAGACAGAGAGAGAGAGAGAGAGAGAGAGAGAGAGAGAGAGAGGCGCGTTCAGGCTAGGACTCTCCTCTCCCATCAGGTAGCCGAGGGGGAGGCCTAATATTCGGTGTACACGCCGCCGGCGGTATTCACATTCACCGACATCAAAACCCTGACTCACTGTCCAAATGCGCTGTGTTGAGGTGGCGGGTTGCCGTATCGCCGAGGGCACATGTAGTAATTTTCTAATTTTCTATTCCATTTATCACTTACATACATCTGTATTTCTTGTTGCTCTACCCGAAATATCTCCACTAACTTGTAATGCTTGAAATGCCTGTAATACGTTTGACTGTCCCCGGCTCAGGCAAGTCGGTAACCCCTTGGTTAGCAACGAACGAGTGCCTCGGTTCTGTTACGGGGGCGGTGACCGATTGGAAGCGGGGAGGGGGAGGGGGAGGGGGGAGTGGGGAGGGGGAGGGGGAGGGGAAGTGGGAGGCTATCGACGACACGGTCACACTCGTCCGTCTGAGAGGGTGCCCGGCGGCGGGCTGCGGCGCTTGCGTGGCCGCACCACCCCACCGCCGCTGCCGCTGCGCTGCCGCTGCGCTGCCGCACGGCACGACACGCCCCAGCACCGTCTGCCGCAGACAGACAGAAGAATGAGATGAGAAAGAAGAAATCACTCTGTGATCCCCGGCGAGACCCTGCAGCGGCGCACGGCGGCGCACGGCGGCGCACGGCCCGGCACGCGAGCGCCCGCGGCCGCCGGGGTAGGCAGCCTGCACTGCACGCGTGCGCGCTGCGGGCCGGGGCTGCCTAACTGACCGGCGCTGTGCCGCAGAAGGCCAGGAAGAGGGACCGTACCGCTTTCCGGGTTTTCGTTTCCCATTCCTCTGGTATTTGGTGAGGCTTTACGGCGAGGGCTCGAGGCCCGCTCCCGGGTTACGTCTGGGCCGGCGGCCGGCGTTACGGCGCTCAGTGTCCACACGTCTGACCTCGCGGCCGGATTGCCCCCCACCACCACGCTCTCGGCGGGCGCCGTTCACTCGCGTGCCGTGTCGTCGGCGACGTGCCTGGCGGGCTGCTGCCGGCCTCCTCCTGCACCGCGTCGGCGGCGCGGAGAGCTTCCCGGTCCTCCCGCAGCCTCCCCCCCCCCCCTCCCGCCTGCGCCCCGCCGACGCCGACAACACTTGTTTCCTTTCCATTTCCCTTTCACTTTCCCCGCGGCGGGCCGGCGGCGGCCAGCGTGTGAATGTGGCCACGGCGCGCGTCAGATTGGCGGCCGCGGCTGCGGGCCACTGCGGGCGGAAGAGAGGGGAAATGGGGAGGTGGGGGGAGGAAGGAGGGGAGGAGGGAGGAAGGCGCCACCCCTAAACTGTGAGCACGGCGTGTGCGTCGCGTGTGCCGCGTTGAAGCAGCGCGGCCAGATGGCCGGCGGTGGCCGCGGCGGCTCCGGCTGCTGCTGTCCGCTTGTACGTCACGACGTCGGCGTATTTTATGCATTTTCATGCCGAGCTTAAATCCGACTGTACTCGGCGGGCAGCAGCCCTGCTCTGTCTCACTCTCTCACTCACTCACTCTCTCTCCCCTCACCACATTCTCTCTCTCCCTATCACATTTGGGGGGGGGGGGGCTCCCCACCCCTGCCCCAACCTGTTGCTCGCATTCTAATTCCGTTCCGGTAGGTCTGCGAGCCGTGGGGCCCACGCCGCGTTCAGCGGCCGCCCCTCTCATCGCCACAGCGACGCGTACACATGCTTGGCTGTCGGGTCCAGGTGGACGCGGCAGCGGCGGCAGCGGCCGCGACAGGTGATGTGCCAAGACGACGGCTGTGGAGTGGAGGGGGGGGGGGGGGTTGAAGGCCAAGCCCTATACACGGTTGGCGAGTACAGTTCCAGGGCCGGCGGCGGCTGCCCCTCCTCGGAGCGGCCTCTTCTCCAACTGTTGCTGCTGCTGCCGCTGCTGCCGCCGCTGGCATGGCTGCTGGCGTGGGTACCGCACCGCCTTGCCCGCGGCCTACTTCTATCCTCCCGCTTCCTCTCTCTCACTCCGCCTCTTTCGCTTACGCCGTCTCCCTCGCTCCCCTTGTTCCTTCCCCCACTCCTGGCGGCACGACACGCCTCGCCGCCGCGCCCGCCGCGCCCGCCGCTCCGCGCGGTGGTTGCCGAATCGTTGTATCACGCGAATTCCAGTCGCGTTATGCCCCTTTCTCCTTCCTCTTTGTTCTTTTCTCTTTCTCCTCCTCCTCCTCTTCCTCCCTGTTCCCACTCTACTGTGTTGCCTCCTTCCCGTCCTGCCTCTGTCTCTGACACCTCTCTCCCTCCCTCTCTCGCACCCCCTCCCCTCTCTCCCTTTTCCCTCTCTCGCACGCACCTGCTGGCCCTGATTCTCGTCCGGAAATTCGGGAAACTCTCTTAGTTGGTTAGTACCACGCTTCTGGAAACGGAGGTACATCAAAGCATCAAAGTAGGCCAAGCGGGAAAAAAGGGCACGGCAGGGAATGAAGCCGGCACCCCCTCAGGGGACAACATTCGAGGGCGCCGGGCCGCGTTCCCTCCGACAAGGCGGCCACGGACAGGACTCGGCAAGGCGCAGCTCAAATACTAAAACGTAAAGTAAACTGCCATCATGCGGTGTGCAAAGAATTTATGCACAGGTGTCCAAATGAGGTGCCGCCGGAGGTGTCACTCGTCCCCCACCACCAGCGAACCGGCCGCTGGATCACGGGAGTACGGAGTACGGAAGGCCCGCGCCTCCGGGGCCTCCGGGGCCTCCGGGGGATCTCCCGCGAGGTACTCTGCGCTCCGGACGCCGCCGACGTCGGGGAGTACCGCCACGCGGGGCTCGGCGCCTCGGCGCCCTGACTGCCTGGGCTGCCCTGCACTGCCTGCATGCAGCAGTGGGCCTCGGGGCCTCGGGGCCGCACAACACCAAAGCGGTGCCCGGGCGACACTCATTCTGTAATGGTGGCGTCAAAGCAGACGCCACGCCTCTGCTGCCTGCGGCCTGACGCAACGCCCCGCCTGCTGCTCACTTTGGAGGCGACCCCCCGCGCGGTCTGTGGGAGAGTGACAAAGAGAGAGAGAGAGAGAGAGAGAGAGAGAGAGAGTGACACAGAGCTGCGAAGTTGGGTGATTAAATATTTTTACACGCAGTATGGAATTCAAGAACGCATTCATTCATCGGGACCGGTGCGCGGGGAGGCGCGGGGAGGCGCGTGCCCTGCGGCAGCGGAACCGACAGACTTTCAATTGGAAATGTGAGGCTGCGGAGTCGGATCGCAAGAGGCCAAAATTGCCAAAGATTCAGGGCGAAAAATCACAAATTTTCGGCGCAAATTTGAAAAGTCAACATTGGACGTTGACTTTTAATGACTGTAACTTGCATGACAGGTGAGGAGGAGCCCGTCGGACCGGGCGGGCCGGACAGCCCAGCGCAGCGCGGGCACGGCTGACCCGCCTGGTAACAGCGGGCGCGGAGCGGCGCGGGAAGTGGGCCAAGGCTGGAGCGGGGGAGGAGGGGTGGCGGGGGCCGGGGTGGCCGCCACGTGGGCCCCATAGCGCCCCGGCCGGGGTAGGGAGGGTTGGATTGGAGCCCTATCGGCGCGCGGGGCGTCGCGCGGGGCGTCGTCAACCCCTACCGCCCCTTCGCCGTTGTTGTTGCGGTTGCTGTTGTTGCTGCTGATTCTCTCCGTTGCGCCCGCCGTGTCCCGTCTGGTACCGGCCCCCTGCTCTGCGCGGGTCCGCCCCGCCCGCCCCGCCCGTCCCGGCGAGAAGGAAAGAGATGGAGACTGTGTGTGAAGACGGACGTGTGGACCTTATTCCTCTTGTCACTCGGATCCGCAGGCGCGACCAGGCGCGGCCAGGACCAGTCTCTCAGCTCTCAGTCGCTGCGAGGGATCGACTATCCCGCTCGCACATCTCTATCCGCGATCACCCATGTTTGTTGCCAATGGCCATCCCGGAGAGAAGGAAAGAGATGGAGACAGAGAGACAGAGAGAAAAGCGTCGAAGGGCTGCTGGACATACGAATTAACAAGGAAAAATTATTTGCTGGAAATTTGTTTCCACCTCCCGCCCGCCTCTTTCTCTCTCTCTCTCTCTCTCTCTCTCTCTCACACACACACACACACACACCACTGCGCTGCGTACGCGTATGCCAACAAAATAAATAAATGTCAGCGAGCGGACGGATAAGCGCTGCCCTCGGGGGGTTGTCTCCGGCTCGGCCGTCCCCCGGCCGTCCCCCGGCCGTGCCCCGGCCGTCCCCCGGCCGTCCCCCGGGTGCCTGCCGTGCGGATAGCGGTGAGTGTCGGTGTGTCGGCGGCTGCTCGGCAGCACGGCGGCTGCTTACACCCGGACAACACATTTCTATCACCGAATGCTTTCAAGATAACGCGAGCCCCCAAAAAACGAGCACGCCGTACACGACAGCCCTTGTCGGGCACGCCCGGCCCCTGCTGGAGCCGACAGCCAGCGAAACGGGAGTAGTAATGGTTATTCTCGGGGAAAATGTTTCCCTATATCGACGCGCATCCTGCTCGCCCACATTTCTTTTGACGCAGCCAAAAAAAAAAGAACCGAACAAATTAAAATAAAGGCACCATCAACAATTTCATAAACAATTCATAAGGGGGGAGGGGGGGGGGAGGGGGTGATCGTAAAAAGTTTCCCGTTTCTCTTCGCCTTTTTTAATTGTGGCGCTGCGTGGCTCGTGTTGCCTTCCGCGGTCTGCCGCGGGCCCTGCCAGCCCTGCCAGCCCTGCCAGTCCTGCCAGCCCTGCCAGTCCTGCCAGCCCTGCCCCGCTGTAAAACTCGCCACCGGAACGGGGGCTAAGAGATCATCTGCCAGCGTTGGACATTTTCCCTCCCAGTGCACTCACACACACACACACTCACACATAGACGCGACCCTCATTAGTCAGGCTAGCCACCGTGGCGAACACTACCGTTGCTTGCCGCGTGTTTGATTTAGAGTCCCGCGCATTCACTCGTCTCTTCGTTTCCACAATTCATCCACAACTCAATGTGTCCATTAAAAGTTATAAATAATTCTATCTGATTCAGATCTTTTCCTTATTGGTCTTCTATTATTCATTCATTTAAGCCCAGCCAGACACTGCCAGAAGGTTATAAATCTATGTACTTATCGTATCTTGATTTCATATGTGGTCCATTTATTCTCCAGTTTTATTTAATTAATTCCACACATAGTTCAAATCTTATTAATTCATTAAATTTTGTGCATTGATTACACTTTATTCATTGATTGAATTCCAGAGCGAACTCGAATTCCATTCATTGACTCAAGTTCATTATTAATTAACGTCAATTTTCATTCAATTCTATTCATTTATCTAACTTCCATTCATTCATTAGATGTTAACGATAACGCTTTAGACATTCATTCACCTAGCCCATCCGCTCATTCATTTGTCCGTTCGCTCATTCCGCCCCTTTGGTGGCGCATGGTGACTGTATATGTATAGTCCCTCCGGGGGTCCGGTGGTGCCGCCGGTGCGGCTCCCGCCGTGTCGTGCCGCGGGAAGCCAGCCGGCGCGGCCGTCCTGACCCTCTCGTCTCTGTCTGCGGTGTCCACCACGGTGTAGAAGCTCTAGCGTCGCTCTGACATGCAAATCACTCTCAGAAAAAGAAGTGGCGAAACCCAGCCAGACACTGCCAGAAGGTTATAAATCTATGTCGATACTACTGAAATGTTGGTCATGATGTTTACTTTTTCATCGGCGATGCTGCGCACCGCACCGGTAATCCCCCGTGGCTGTGATAACGCCGTGAGGAGCGGGGAGGGCTCGGGGCCCGGGGAGGGTCCAACAGCGAGAGAAATCGGCTTGCGTTTCGACGGAAAAGTCGCGGGGAGAGAAAACGCATCGTGTTGGCTGCTGGGCTGGGCCGACTTCGTTCCGCACGGTGTATGCACTCTTACGCCCCGCGGGCGCGACGCTGCCAGTCGCTGGCCCCGCCATTCCGGCGGGAGAGAGAGAGAGAGAGAGAGAGAGAGAGAGAGAGAGAGAGAGAGAGAGAGAGAGAGAGGACGGGCGAGCGGCGCGCGGGGAGTGGGGAGCAATAGGAGGGAGGAGGTGGGGGGGGGGGGGCGACAAGGACAAGGACGTCCGATCCACGTGTTGCTAAGGACGCGCCGCTTCCTGGACCCGCAAAGGCTGCATAATCGATTCAAGGCGTGTGCCGGCGACATCTCTCTTTGCATGAGTGCGTCGCGCCGCCCCACCTCCGCTGCCTTCGCGGTACCAACGCAAAACGGCCCGGAATAACATGAAAATAAAAAGTATAAAAAAGGTCGCCTCTTTTTTTCTCAACGTCCCCGAAAACAAGGCTGCGTGGAGTGTTCGAACCCGGCAGTGACACGGCGAGGACATGCAGGGCCACGCGCCGGCCTCAGAGCCCGGCGGGGCCCGGCCCTCCGTGTGGAGCCAGACATATGCGGACGGCAGACGACAGACACGGCCATTTTTTTGTTGGTCGATAAAGACGTTTGATTTGGATTGGGTGGTGCCCCCCCCCCCCCATACTCTGAGGAAAAAGTACAAAAACACAACAACAAAACATGAATTAGTTTTCATCTTAAAATGGGGTCAGCCGACTTCCTCTGGTAAATCTCAATGTGGATGAAAATCTTCTCTGAAGACAACGAAAGTGCCGGCGATGACCCGTGCCAATCCCATTGTCAATGACGACCGCCCTGCTGGGCCTGGGCGCGCGCTTGTCGGCAAGGGAGGGACCGCCCCCCCCCCCCCTCCGCCCGCACCGCGTTAGATAAGTTGGGCGTAACGCGCACGTGCATCGACACACGACTGCACGCTACACACTAAGTGGGAGAGGGAGCATTTAATGCTATCCCACATAATTTGTGATTGTATGCACACCTAAAATCAGAGACAGTTTTTTGCCCAGCTGTCTGTAATTAGCATGTTATCACACTAAACTCTTATGGATGATTTTTGTGCATAGGTGTGGACGTTCCTGTAAATACAGAAGTTATGAATAATTTGCGCACAATAATGCATGATATTGTGCACAATTATGCATAAATTTGTTCATGATTATGCATTCATTATGCATGACCTTCTGTATACACAGGAACGTCCATAACTTCTGCAGAAGTACTGCATCAGAATTTAGTGTGTAAGTCATCCTTTATACGATTGTGCCTCACTCAGACAAAATTGAGATTGCATTATTAAAGATACAATTTTGTTCCCATGGTGACACGAAATTGTCCCTTGGCGTGCAAGTGCGCTAAGGCGCTGGCGCTCATAGCCACTTATTTACTATTTACTTTCGACCCAGTTTCCGAGGGCTGCTATATATTTAAATCTGATTTCCCGTCGCTTCCCCGCGTGGTCTGTCGCGTTTATCGATATCAATATTGCGCTTCCTTAACGGTGTTATCGCGCGCAGCGTCGATGTCAGCCCCGCCAGATCCCATCAGATTTCTTGGACGGCCATTACCGACGGATAAGCGGAAACGGTATTTGAGAGAGAGAGAGAGAGAGAGAGAGAGAGAGAGAGAGAGAGGGAGGGAGGGAGGGAGGGAGGGAGGGAGGGAGCGGGAGAGAGGAGTAACAGACAATGCTAACGAAAGAAGGAGATGGAATCAGAAAGCTGTCCCGTCATCTGAACTTGATAAACTTGATAAACTCGAGTGCCTCGCCACGAGGTTTCGGCTGGGGTTGCTGCCCACACGCAAAAAAAAATAATCTTCTACCCCGTGCTAAATTATCGAAAAGGGCGTAGCCACCGGTTTTAGCAAGGAAGCCAAAATTTTTAGTGGTGGTGCTAAAAATTTACTACGCCAGATAGCAAGTTTTCGGCGTGGCTAAAGAAGTTGGCTTGCGTGCTAATATGTTGTAGAGTTAGCAAGACAGCTAAAATTTTAGTTATATGGTCCATTTTTTCGCTATGGTGCAATGCCTTTTTCTTTTGCGTGCAGACATTTTTTTTTTCAAAATTTGCACAATCTTGAAAGTTTTTCCCGGGTGCCTTATAAAGCCAGGCTGGTGGCAGCCGCCCGGCAGCCGCCCGGCAGCCGCCTTTCGGTGCAGTTTCTGTATATGCATGAGCCGCGAACTAGACTTGGACGTGACCGCCAATGCATTCGGGTTGCGGGCCGCGGCGTTATGTAAAGCGATGCATTTGGGTTGTGCCGGCCGCCGCGCGCACCGTGCGTGCCTGCGTGCGTGCGTGCGTGCGTGCGTGCCGGTATTGGGATGGTACCGGGAACTGCGCGACAGTGTTGGTTGTATCGGTTTATGTGTCCAGTTACGTCGCGAGTTTATTCGTGTCCGATCTATAGGGATTTATGGGAAAATTCAACGAGTCCACGATAAGTTTGTGATGGGAAACCCGAAGGCGGAGGAGCGTAGCGGAGCCACACAGAGTGAAAATTTTAGCTGATTGGACAGCTAATTTTATTAGTTGTAATAGCTAAGGATTTAGCCGTTTAGATAAGGTATAAGCCAAATCAGTTAATCACTTTGCTATGCAGCTTAAAGTTAGTTGCACTAGCTAAAAGTTAGCCGTTCATATCCTGCTAAGGTTTTTTTTTTTTCTGAGTGTATCAGCTGTGTTGGAGCCGCGGAGCCGTGGAGCGCATCGCCGCGCCCCGAACTGACAATTGCGTTTAGGAATCTTGGAGCCCTTCTCGCCGGTGCTGAGTTTCGGGAGGTTCGGCCTGGATTGCACTCTCTTCGCGCCGTGCACCGTTGTGTACTGTACCGCGGCAGGCCCGGCGGGCCCGGCGGGCCCGGCGGGCCACTCCCCTGCCAACGGAACCTCATGCAGTCGCTATCAGAGATTGCCGGGGATAACACCGCCCCGCCTCCTTCTCTCTGCCTCCGGGTCCGCTACCCCCCCCCCCCCCCCCCCCCCCCATCCCCCCGTTTGGTTTTGTTTCTGATTGCAATATCATAAGTCGTCATTAAAATGCGATTGGAGTGATGGGGGAGAATGTACCACTTTTCAGGTGGGAAGTTATGCCGGTTGCATTTTCCAAGGGGAACGGCTGCTGTGCCTTCAGCTGTATAATTGCAATGTGGTTCTACACATTTAATAAGTTTAAATTTGTATCTCAAGTCCATGAGAGGAGTAGTAGATTATCTAAAGACATCCCAATCATGTCTTATACCTACCATGGGTTCAAAGTTAGGGCGACTCAATGCATTAATCTCAATGAATAAAGAAACAATCTGTGTTCCTGTTACTAGTAACAGCAGCTTTATGTTAATGTTTATGCCCTGTGTTATTATTAAAACACACACAACACAGAGATATTGAGGTTTTGGGGTTGAAAACTCTGTTTTTTACTCGGAATCCCCCGCCATGCGTCCGGTTACTGTTCCCTGCTCTGTGAGCCGACCCGGCGGGGCGGCGGGGCGGCGGCGGGGCGGCGGCGGGGCGGGCGGCGGGGCGGCGGCGGGGCGGCGGCGGGGCGGGCGGGGCGTGGCGGGGCGGGCGGGGCGGCGGCGGGGCGGGCGGCGGGCGGCGGCGGCGGGGCGGCGGCGGGGCGGCGGCGGGGCGGCGGCGGGGCGGCGGCGGGGAGATGAGCGGCGGCGGCAGGCGGCGGCGGGGCGGCGGCGGCGGCGAGGCGGCGACGGGGCGGCGGCGGGGCGGCGGGCGCGCAGTCAATTCGAATCAACAGACCGGCCCAGCCCCGGTTTCAGCAGCAGCAGAGCGCTCCAACGAGCCAGCCAATCGGAGAGCAGGAGGAGAAAATTGGCTGCGAGATCTCAGCGGCGTAAATTGGAAATATGAGACAGAGCGGTGCCGATCCGACTGAGAGAGAGAGAGACAGAGAGACAGAGAGAGCGAGAGAGTGATAACGATAGCAAGAAATCATGATGGGGCAAAATCGAACAAGGAAGACAGGACATTAATCAACATTAACAATTTTCTACTAACCGAATGCATTCGCAAGAATTTTCACGTCACTTTCTAATACATACGCTGAGTTGTTTTTTAACGCGTGCAAACGAGCGATAAGCTTCTTGTCGGACCGCGCGGCTGCCGGCAGCTGGCCCTGGGACCGGCCAGGCCAGGCTGGATCGCCTCCCCAGTGACCCGCACGGCACGGGCAGCCCCGCGCCACGCGCCGCCACGCGCCGCCACGCGCCGCCACGCCGCCGGCAGCCCGCCTGGCCCGCCTGGCCCGCCAGGTTCACGCGACGGCCCGGCCGCGTGGTCACGTGACGACGGCCGCCATCTTGTTCTACAATGTCGGCCATTGTTGTGATTGCCGCCGTCTGCCGCGACGTACGCACGGCCGGAGGCGGCCGCGGGGCGATGACGTCAGAGGGAGTCCTATATAGCGGGCCGGCATCCCGCAGCCAGAGACCAGCCAGCCATGAGTGCAGGTGCCCGTGGCGCCAGGGGTACAGATGTTAGGTTAGTTTTGCGGGGTCGAGTGCTGCCGGCGGCTCCAGTCCACTCTGCGGCAGCCAATGTCGGCCTGCGCCGCCGTGCCACATAAACATAATGGGGCTAGTGACCCCCTCCCCAAGCCTGACTCTGGCGATACTACTCTGTCCCCGTCTGTGTGGACGTGTCTGTGAGTGAGTGCGTGTGTGTGCATGTGTGTGCGTCCGGGCTGCACGCGCCCGCACCGACACCGTGTCTATTTCCGTCCCGCTATTTAGCAATCGGACCTCATCGCAACCACAGAATCCATTACGATACACACACACACACTCACACACACACACACATGGTGGCGGTAAAAAAAGAAGAAAAGTTACAAAAAATCAGCAGGCGCACTTAGTGGGGGAAAAGTGTATTGTTAAGAACGCGTTGGTAAAGAAGAATTACCCATACAGAAGTAGCGCAAACTTTACGACCAGAAGGCGGCTTTTTTTCTAATAAATAAATAAAAACGTCTTGTCCGCTCCGTCAAGCAGCCGCATCGTGTCGTGACTATCGACTGGCAGGTGGGCGGGGCGGGGCAGGCGGGTGCCTTCCTCGTGCAGTATGCACGCGCGTGGGGGCCGCGGGGGGCCGCGGGGGGCCGCGGGGGGCCCCTCCGCTGCACCGTCAGCTGATAGATTCACTGATACGGCGGCAGGTGACAGGTGCGGCACACACGCCGATGATGGCCTAGCGATTTTGGTTTCCATTTCAAGCGCGCGTTGACACAATGGCGTAGGCTGGTCTCTCTTTCCCGCGCGCTCTCTATTTTCCTCTCTCTCTCTCTCTCTCTTTCTCTGCCCGCCGCTCTCTCTCATCACTCATTGAACATCCCCCCGTGGCGCGCGGCCACAGCAGCGCCACGCCACGCACCCCGTGTTGCTGGCTGTGCATGCGCAAAACGGCAACACCGCTAAGGAAATGAGCAACGGCCGCGGTTAAAAAGAGAGAAGTTAGATTAGAGACGGGAATTGATTGAATGCTGGGAAGGCTTATTTTGTCGGGGTTTTCCCGAGCAGTACACACACTCACACACGCATCACAGTCGCAGAGTGACGTGTCAGCCTCGGGTGCGGCGCTGCGCTGCAGTCCCTCCCTCCCTGCGGGGTGGGGCCCACCCCCCAGGCTGGCGGCGCCGCCCCCGCCGCCCCCCGCAGGGGCAGGGCGGGCCTTGTGGGCGAGGCGGCAGTGTGCCTTCATGACAAACCTAAAAATAGCCGTCCACATTGGGTCTATGTTGGTACAGTGAGTGTGTGTGTGTGTGTGTGGGGGTTCGGCCTTGGGCAGTGCTGCCACTCGGGGATTTGGGCGAAGCCCAACGACCGTGCGCCCCCCCCCCCCCCCCCCGATTCGCACAGGTGTGGGTGTTTTCAAATGTTTTACCTCTCTTACATGGTCTGGCCAAGAAGTACAAGCCATACATAAACACAGCAGTGCCCAGAAGTGCTGAAACATTCGTCACAACGATGAACACGTTGCGAGACGGTTTTCTCTTTAAAGTGCACACGTTTGTAATCGACCGGACCCGCGAGTCCCAGCGTCAGACCTGTACTGCGCGCGGGCCGACTTAAACCCCTTATCTGGCCAGTGAAAGCAGAAGCTCGACAGCTCGGCAGCCAGCGGAGCTCCGCCATCGTGTGTGCGGATATGTTTAGAAGAGCGCGGCTGCAATCAGAGCGCGGTTAGGGAAAATCACGGCACAAACTGTTTTTTTCTTTCCGCCCCCCACTTACATATCAGCCTGACGCTTGTTTGTGCAAAAGCTTTACACTATGTTCTGCCGTCAAACAACAAAACAAGGCCGGCCGATTGGACAGAATATTTGTGATGTTTACCACCAGGAAGGTGAGGGGGAGGGGGGAGCACCTGCGGCGCTGCAGCCGAACGGGCGCGCGTGTCTGTGGGTCTACTATTATGCGAATGTATGGAGTCCATTTCGACCAGAATACACCTTCTCCCCCTCCCCTCTCTCTTCCTCTCCGTCCCCCCTCTCTCTCCCCCCCCCCCTCTCTCTCTCCCTCTCTCTCTCCGCGGCACACATGTGCGGAGGAGGCGCAGCCGCCGGCCACCAGCCGCCTCGGCCTTGATTCGCACTTGATTACACGCACAGTATAAACAAAGTGCTCCTGTCTCGCTCGCACCCGCGATTCGTCCCAGCAGTCTTTGCCAGAGGAGCGAGAGAGACAGAGGGGAGGAATAGAGATAGAGGGGGGGGGGGGGGGGGTGCGGCGGTCCGGTTCCCCCCGAGAGGTCCGCACGAGGCTAGGACGCACGCAGGTTGATGCACTTCTCGCTGGGCGGTGGGAGGGAGTGGGGGGGGGGGGGCGGCACGTGTTGAGAGAGGAGCGGCCTTGGTTCTGCACTGCACCGGCCGGGGGGGGGGGGGGGCAGCTGAGACACACTGTCGCTGCAGTATGCTTTCGCGCGCGGCATGGTGGGAGGGGGTTGAGGGAGGGGCGGGGAGGGGATCGAATAGCAAGTGCGGTTTTCTGCTGCCGTGCAGAATGTGCGCAGAGGGGCGGGCTGCCGGGCGCGCCTTCCTACATGTAGCCGTGTTTTGTCTGCCCTGCCTGTGACCCTGCCGGGGCCGCGGCCACCCCTCCAATGTAATGGGCAACGACCACTTCCCATTCCGTGACGAGCAGTACTTGTCGTTTGGGGCCGCGGCGGCGGCGGCGGCGGCGGCCCAGTCGCAAGTAGTCCGGGACAAGACATGCGACACACAGTCAGTACACACGGGAGCTATTCTCTTCCTCCTCCTCTTCCTCCTCCTCTTCCTCTCCTCCTCCTGTCCTCCTCCTGTCCTGCCTCTCCTTCCTCTTCCTCCTCCCTCTAATCTCACCCGGTCGTGCACGTGCCGCGCGCCAGCGATGCCATATTGGTCTACGAAAACGTCTATTTGCGCCTCGCCCTTTAATACATACTGTAACTACGCAGTGCCATGACAGTTGCAGAGCTCCCCGCAGGCGCCGCCGCTGCTGATATTTTCTTGTTTCGAGTAATATCTTGGAAAAGGGTTTGCGTGCTTATCTTCCTCAGCGATGCACGAGGCAATCGAAGTAAAGAGTGACCGCGCCGATCAGAGCCGGTCCGTGTGACAAGTGTCGCGTCATGTATATTTTTAAAAAACGTTTTTTATGTTTCTTTAACTCCTTTAACTCCTTCAAAGTTGTTTTATCTTTAAATGTTTCGTAGGTTTTTAAAACATTTTTGACATTCATGACTTGATTCTTTTGGCTTTATGAATTTCGCTTCCTCTCTTTGCTTATCCGTGACTTTCGTGACTATTTGGTCTTTGCTGTGCTTTGTAATGTACTCTTGACTTTTCGGTGTCGGGTGCTTCTTGGCGCAGCCCGCCTTGCACCGCTCGGCTTTGTGCGGCTCGGCAGTCCTGCCGGCCGCCGCCAGCGCGCATAGATTAAAATCTTTTCGCCTTCACTCCGATAGAAACACACACTAATCCCCCGAAAAACTCGCTAGTCACTCGCACTGCACTGACGGCCGCCCCAGCGCAAGCTTGACGTGGGGCCCCTCTCGGACGCGAGACGCTGCGCTACAAAAAATAAATACAGCAGAAATATGGTTTGTACCGAAATAAATAAAGCAAAACTGTCAACCGCAAGGGTGAAGGCCATAGATATGGCGGTTTGTTTTAACCTGACAGTGAGGAATTAACCCGGCATTGATGTTTGTGTGAAAAAAATACGGAGGAAAAAAATACAAACATGTTTCTGTCCACTCGCGACCTTCACTTCCCGCCCTTTTATCTGTCGTTGGTCGATAACGACTAGAGAGTACTTTACGACCCACACAGTGAACGCCAGCGACAGGGCCCTTTTTAAGGCCAAGCTTTTAGTGGAATTGGTATATTCTTCGATGACGTGTATCATTATTTTTGTTCCATAACTGTCGCCATTTGTACTGCAAATATTTTTGAACACTACTCTGTATCTTATTCTCATAGGCCGTCCCAAAAGCAAAGAATCATCACTCTAGAGAAGACACTCTTCGTGTGATCGCTGCTTTGTATTGAGGGGGGGAGAAGATTCCCGTGCCGCTGTTGGCTGCCGCCGCGACATCTCTCCGCCGCCCGAGTGCTGGGAGAGTCACCCCCCCCTCCCGCCCCCCGGATCTCTAATCGAGTACAATCGAACACGAAATGACGCACGTTGGAGAGGGCTTCGGATTGCACAGCATATATTAAGGCGTGCAGAGCGCCAGCAACGACGTCACCCCGATCGCAGGAACCCCGCGCCGACGTCAGCGAACGACGACAGTTACACGCACTCACTTCTTACGACTTTTGGTTAATGCTAGGCTAAGCGGGGTTGCGTTAGGTGAGGTTAGGCCGCACGCCGAACGCTGCAATGCGCTGCCTCTCAAGGCCGGGCTGGGCGAGCATCACATTCTTTTAGCGCGGAGAAAAGACGCCTCCCGTCTCCAGCGAATTCGGTGAGGAGGGGAGGGGAACGTTGGCGGCAATGATGGAAGTAACGAAAATGATGTTACGAAAGACCTCTCTGTGCGCGACGCCTCATTACGGGCCGCGGGTGATGATGGTGCTGCTGATGATGATGACAACAACAACAACAACAGGCGCGCAGAAGAGGGTCACAAACCCCGCGCTGTTAGGTCAGTGGTGGGGCCGGAGGAGCCCCCTCCCGAGGTCACCGCCCCCTCCACTCCACTCATACCCCCCCCCCCCCCCCTGTCCCATCTCCGCCGTGTGCAAGCGTGGCGGCGGTGGAGGCGTCAACGAAATGTAACCCAGGTTGCCACCAAAATCCCATCCAAGCCGCATTATCTGGTCGTTCCGTGAGGGGAATGGAGGTCATTGGTTGGTCGGGGACGGAGCGGCAGGGAGGGGGGAGGAGGGGGGGGGGCCGGGACCCGCACGGAGACGCAGAGGATAACCAGATGGCTCGGCCTCACACCCGTAGCTGTACAAACGTGTACAGAATTTGTGGTTCGCGTATGGGCTTACTCCATACTCTCCCCGAGGTCCATTTTAAAAAATATATATATATTTTTGAAGCAGGCTTTAATAAGGAAAATGTTGAGATTTCATTTTTTTTTCGGAAAATTTCTACCCCACGTATTGAAAAACTCCGAGAAATTTCGTTACCCAGTCTGTATTTTCATACAGAGAAGTGTGTTCTACAAGTTTACTTCCGCGAGTGCGTGGCTTCCCTCCATAGAGCACACATACACAGCCCCCCCCCCCCTTCTTCCTTTTTTCGCGTTCCATTAGCGAGGTCGTCGCAAAAATGTTCCCATAGCCGGGCAGACGTCGTTTTTGTTACGTGTGCTGTTGCGTTGCGTGTCTGCGTTGTCTGTGTGCGCGCGCCTAGTGTCTCAGGCCGTTGCTCGGCCCCGGCCGCCCGCCCTGCCTCCTCCGTGTGGTGGCCTTGTGCGCGCCCGGCCCGCCGACTAGCCTCGCGTCAGGCCCCCGGCGCCTCCCCCGTCTCCCAGCGTGTCACAGGCCGGGTCAGGCGGTCAGGCCCACGCACCGCCGCGATAGCCCGGTGCCGCCCGGTGCCGCCCGGAGCCCGAGGGTCAGGTGCCGGAGGCCAAGTGTTGGCACGGCGCCTGCGAGCGCCGGGGTAGGCCGCCCGCGCGACAGGCGCGCACACGCCCGCCCCGGCTGCCTACCCGGCGGGCTCACCTGCAGCGACGCGAGGCGATGCGAGGCGAGTCCTGACCAGTCCTGACCGAGCCGCCCGACCGGACGAACTGCCATCCGCCACGACCTCGCTGCAGCGGCAAGGTTAAAGCCGCTCTGGCAGCAGCTGGGATCGAACCTTGAACCCTGGGCTCGGCGGGCAGGCGCGCTACCTCCGCGCCGCGGCACCGGTTGCCGCGTTGCGTTGCTATCTGCGCCAGGTGTAAGGCGGTCTCGACCGGGCTGCCCGATTTGGTCCCGCGGATCGCGAAGCGGCGACGGGCCGGCGTCTACGAGCTTCGGCTTTTGGCAGCATTTGCGGTTCTGTTGGTCCTGTGGGGTCAGCGGGGTGTGGGTGTGGGGAAGGCGGGGGAGGGGGGGGCGAGCGGGGCGGGCGGGTGCGGGTTAAACCGAGCTGCCAGACAGGCGCGGCAGCCGCCCGCCAGCCGCCGCCGCCTTGTGGCATTCGTTGACCCAGGTCGGGACCAACTTGGTCCCATACCTCTTGCGTGCATGCCATAGCGATATCTGCCTCTGGCCGTGGCTGGCGGCGGGCGGCGGCTGGCGGCAGCGGGCGGCGGGGCCATAGACAGCCACAGGCAGCTATCGGCGTTCGGCCGTGCGCCTCGCGCGAGGCTAGGCGAGGCCACACGAGGCGAGCCGCCCGGCAGCCGCTCGGCAGACCGGCGGAAATACCGCCGCGCCGCCGCGCCGCCGCGCCGCCTCCCAAAATTGGTTTCCGAGTGTTCCGGGGTGGGCCGCGCGCGGAGGTCGTTAGTCAGAGAGGAGGGCGGTGGGCCCCGGAGGGGGTCGGTGCAGCGGCCGGGGGCCGGGAGGCGAGACCCCGCGTCAGGCCAGGCGTCGGCCCGCACCGGAATGTTGGGCGCCGAGTACAGAGTTACTCCGCTCCAACGCCAGGAGAGAGCGGCCGCAGCCGGTACAGAGTCGCGGGGATGAGTCTCTGACGCGACGCGACGCGACGCTACCAGTTCCACGGATTATTACAAGGAGCCCCAGTTTATACAACTGATATCCGTCCTCGGAGTACTCCTCATATAACCTGTCCGAGGTGTTTTATTTTCCCTTGTCCCTCGCTGCATGCGCCTCTCGCTCTCGCTCTCTCTCCGTCTCTCTCTCCCTCCCCCCCCCCTCTCTCGCTCTCTCTCCGTCTCTCTCTCCCTCCCCCCCCCCCTCTCTCGCTCTCTCTCCGTCTCTCTCCCTCCCCCCCCCCCTCTCTTGCTCTCCGTCTCCCTCTCGAACCCTGAAAATTACGACTTTGATAATCCAGCTGTCCTCTACGCGGCACACACACACACACACACACACACACACACACATCACCACCACACGCACATAAATATGCTAATATATCTCAGTCACTTCATTTCGAACGGCGGCGGGCGGTGCGAGGCAAAAAGAGCAGCAGGAGAGACGGTAGTGAAGCCTCGCGTGCGGCTGCGTGGCCGCGGCCAGCGACGCCGTCTGCGGCAGTCTGCAGCAGTCTTCAACAGTCTTCAACAGTCTTCAACAGTCTTCAGCAGTCTGCAGCGTCAGGCGGTGCGGGACTCCGGGACTCCGGGACACCGGGACTCCGGGACACCCCCGAGGCGGGAAGCCTTCGCGAGCGGGAATCCCTTATTGACCAGTGTTCCAGGAGTTGTGCTCCGCTCCTGGAAGCATCCAAGTTGTGCGCGCGTTGCAGCGGCAGCATGGAGACCCCGACTCCATGGCGGCAGCGGTGGCAGCGGCGGTAACTTGCCAGGGTTTGCCGAGGGGGCACGCGTGCTCAGGTGGTCCAGCTACAGCAGCGGCGGTAGCGGCGGTAGCGGCGGTAGCGGCGGTAGCGGCGGTAGCGGCGGTAGCGGCGGTAGCGGCGGTAGCAGCGGCGGTGGCAGCGGCGGCCAAACCGGTCCGAGCGGGAAACACTCTGAGAGTTGCCGGCACGGGACGGCCGGGATGGGATGGGACACCGCTTTGGTTGGCCAGGAGAGACTTTCTCCACTCTCTGTCTGTCTGTCTGTCTGTTCGTCTGTCTGTCGGTCCGTCCGTCTGTCTATCCGTCTACCGAATCACTACCATGCCACTGCGTAGAGTGTCGTTTCCAATCTACCCCGAAGGGTCTGGCCGACGCCTCTCACGCAGTGTCCTCTCGCTCCATTGCAAAACCCTTATCCAAAAAATTAAATTTAAAAAACAGACATGACACCGTTTTAGGTTTACTCTAATTTTTGGCAAGCGTGACCGTAATACACAACCACATACAGTAGAGTTCATTGCCGCCGGCATTTTACAGCAGGCAAACGTGAGAGAGTGAAAAATAAAAAAATAATACTGTAAAAAGGATTAAATGGCACACAACTTGGTGACATTCACGCCCCACCTACAGTACCCACCTACATCGCCATCACCAGCTTGCTTCCCTCTGTCCTCTCGCCGCGTGTCAGAATTACATGCTTTTTCGTATTTTTTTCCCTCGCCGCTCGCGCGCGTTTTCGCGTCGCGCCAAAGGACGTCCAGGGCAGGGACACCAGGACACGGCAAGTTCGTTCACCGCGGGGGGCCTCACTGGCATTGAGCGGGGCAACAGCTTCGCCAATCACGGCGCGACCGGACCGAAACCACTGTTTGTCTTCTTCTTCTTCTTCTTCTTCTTCTTCTTCTTCTTCTTCTTCTTCTTCTTCTTCTTCTTCTTCTTCTTCTTCTTCTTCTTCTTCTTCTTCTTCTTCTTCTTCTTCTTCTTCTTCTTCTTCTTCTTCTTCTTCTTCTTCTTCTTCTTCTTCTTCTTCTTCTTCTTCTTCTTCTTCTTCTTCTTCTTCTTCTGTTGCTTTTTCGGCACTCGTTTCATTCCTCCTCGCGAAACGTGGAAAAGTCCTGCCGCTGCCACCGCCGCTGCTCACTGACCCTGGCTACGGTCAGTGGGAGGGTGTCTTATGAACCGGAGCCTGCCGATCCGCGAGTGCGCAGACTCCTCTTACACGCGGCGTCCCCACCGGCGGACCCCCCGCAAACACCCCGCCCTTTAATTTCCCTTTAATTTTCCTTTAATTTTCCTTTACTTTTCTGCCGTGGTCCTGGCGGACGTCGCCGCGAGATTCCCTCCACCCGAGTTGAGGGGCGAGGTGGGCCAGCCCGCCACGCACGGGTGCGCGCCGGGCCTGCCTACCTCTCGGGCGGCCTCCGCCGCGCAGCTCCGCGCCGAGTCCCACAGCCTCCCACATTGCCTCGCTCGCCCGCCCATGCTGTAACAGTAATGAGAGAACGCCAACAAGACCTCCAACAAGACGATAGAGAGCCGCGGAAGAACTGAATAAAAATATAAAACAGTTAAATAAGATTCGGGATTTGAGGGAGCCGGGACGGGTGCGGAGGCGGCGGTGCGTTAGACGCGGCACAGCGGGGGGCCCACGCCGACGGCCGTGCCTCGCGCCGTGCACCGCCGTCAGCCCTATGTCCGATCGATGTCTACCTTGTCTCCCTTTCGCGCGCTCCCCCCCCCCCCCCTCCCTCCTTCTCTCTCTCTCTCTCTCTCTGTCGCTCTCCACGCAGCAGTCCACGTGGACGGGCTTCTCGTGGCGGGGGCGGGGGCGGGGGCGGGGGCGGGGCGCGAGGCCTCGGAGCTCCACCACCGGCCGGGCCGCCGCGGCCCGGATCCGACCAGGAAGTTTTGCGCACGTATGGAAGTGTGGAAGTGCGGAGCTGCCGTGCTGCACGTGCTGCTGGGGGTGGATGTAGGCAGGGGCGGGGGGTCAGTGAGTTGGCCTGCCCGGCCGGACCCCCGTCCAGCGTACACCATCTCTCTTTCTCTCTCTCTCTCTCTCTCTCTCTCTCTCTCTCTCTCTCTCTCTCTCTCTCTCTCTCTCTCTCTCTCTCTCTCTCTCTCTCTCTCTCTCTCTCTCTGCGACCCTCAGATCCCTAAAGAAACTCGTGTACATGGAAATGCGTTCCGTTTGCTAACACGCCCTGCTCTAGCGCGTTGCTTTCAACGGGGATGCAGTAAGCACCCTAGGACGCCCCCCCCCCCCCCACAGAGTCTGTGTGCGTGCCGTGGGACGGCTGCAGCCCCTCGCAACCCCACACCACTCAGCCAACCACATGCGGCCGCCGCGTAGCGCGCCTGACGCAGGGCCTCTGCACGTGGACGCCACGACCTTTTATGTAGTATGGGCATCCCTTTCCCTCTCTCCATCTCTCTCTCTCTCCTATGGGAGGCTTAACAAAAAGGTCGGCCACTGGGCTATAAACCGATGCGGTTTAAGGAAAACAGGCTCCTTGCAAAAAACAGACGTTGCTGACCGCAACCTGCCTCTCCCAATTATTAATCCAAGACACATTCCATTTAAGGTCGGACGCCGTTGAGATCGATCCGTTCCGAATTTGTTCGACGGTGGCGTGTTTTGATCCGGGAAGAAACGGGGGCCGTTTGAATATAAAGCCGTTCGGACTAGAGATTTTAGATTTAGCGGTCTGAGCTAAAATAGCACGTTTTAGACTGTTTGGGCAGTTTGGGCATGCGGGATATGAGGGAGAGGGACCTATCGATCAAGCCGAACAAGAAAGAAGAATTGCAAATCTGAGTTTGGGTCTAAGTTTACAACTTATTTGAGAAAAACTCTTACCCTAAAAACTGTGGGGCGCAATACACTCAATACACGCAATACACGTGTAAACAATAAAAACTCGGCAAATAAGTATGACCCTCAGTCAGGCATTGATCTATGTACTTTACACAATCATTATCTCCGTGTTGGAAATGTCTCTCCTGCGTAAACAGTTAATCATACCATCAAGGACTACTGTGCAAAACCGAGTGCAAGATTCGTATTTAACATTAATATTGAGGAACCAACTGGCGGCGGTTGGGATCATGGGGGCCTCTGCCCCATGACAGGCGTCTACGCCGCCCTCGATCGAAAGACCGTCCAGGCCGGGCCGGCCGGGCGGGCCGGGCGACTCTTTGCCTCTCTACTCGCCTTGACCCAGACCCACGTCTGCGCGGGCGCGCCGCCGGCCCCCGTCGGCCCCCGCCCGCCCGTCGCTGCCGGCGCCCACCACGGCCGTCCCACCTGCCCTTCCTGAAGGGCCGCCGGCCGAGACTTTGGTCCGGGACCGAGGCGGGACGCTGAGGCCAGAACCTTAGCCCCCACCACCACCCTTCGACGCGGCCACCGCCGCCGTCGGCAGCGGCCGCGGTGTAACCTTGTGCCCCCCTCCGATTCGGCCCCGCGGCCCCGCGGCCCCCGCCTGGAAGGGGGCGCCCTCACCTTGTCCGAGGCTCCGAGGCGCAGTGACGGTACATAACAACACCGTTGCGCAGCCTGAACTTGGTTACGACATTCGGCCCCCTCCCCCGGCTGCCCTTCCTGGCGGCCCTGTAGACGGACACGGCGGATCGCCGCTAGAATTGCCTCGCCACGCCTCGCCGCCACGCCCCCGCGCTCCCGGATAACCCCTAATTTGGCGTCGTGCAGATCTCGACAAGTGCCGCGCGGCGGCGGCCGGGTCCGGGCGGGCGCGGCCCGCGGCTGCCCGGCTCGTAATCCGACAGCGGGACGCGGCGGAAAGGCCTTCTGCTACCCCGCGGCCGCGCCCGGCCCGGGATGTGCTGTGTTCCAGGTCCGGGATAATTGCGGCGTTCCCCTCTGCGGCCTTCATCTAGGCGGCGGCGGTCGCCCGCGATGCGCCGTCCTCGAGCGCCGTTTAAAGTTGGCGCTGCGCTCGAGGACGGGGTAACGGCTTCTCTCCGCTGTACTCCCCTTCTTCTGTAGGGCCGCCGCGGCGCCGCCGTCCCGCGCCGTGCCCTTGGAGCCCCAGGTGTTTGATAAGCGTGCGAAAGCGTCAGGACCGGAGGTGCCGGGCGGTGGCGGGCCGTGCCGGGCCGGGCCGCGGGTTCGCAGGCTGCGCGCCGCTCTCAGATGTGCTGAGAAACACGTTCAAAGGTCTCGCGGCCGCTAAGCGCTGACTGATAACGGGAGGTCGGCTCGGACAATGCGGGGCCGGCAGGGCCGGGGCGGCGCCAGGCCCTGAGTGCCCTGCGGACCGACGCGGCCACCTGGGAATGACGCGTGACGCGTGACGCCCGAGCCGAGGATGGCGGTGGCGGCTGTTCCCTCTGCATGGGTGGCGTTTGATCAGGAGCGGATCCGGAGCGACTCGATAGTCGCGGAGTCACGGCGGCAAGAGTGCGCTTCTGTCTTCTGAGCGCACGGCGGTCCTGGGGCGGCGGGGGCGGCGGGGGCGGCGGGGGCGGCGGGGGCGGGCGGCGCGGTGGCGGTGGTTGGCGCTCGCTGCGCCGCTGCTGCCGCCGCCGCGCTCGCTGCCTGCGCGCCACGTGCTGGCCGCGGTGCAAGGTTAGAGTGACAGCCATCGCCAGCGCGGCGCGCGGTGCATCGTTGTCGGCGCTGCACGGCGGCGCGGCGGCGTGGCGGCGCAGCGCGCAGCATCGCGCGAGCAGCTCCGAGCCTCGCGTGGCGCCACGGTGAAGGACAAGGGTCCGCGCCGCGCTGCAGGACGGCGACGGTCAGGAGGCCCGCCCGCGAGGTCCGCGCCGGGGTCCGCGCGCGCGTTCAAGGTCAGCAGGACGATGGCCGAGGTCGGGCGCCGCGAGTACGGTGACGAGCGGCAGCGGCGTCCGCCGCCGCGCCGACATGGCGAGGCCTCGGAAACGCCTGGCTGCAATGTGTGGCCGGAGTGAGGAGTGTCGCCGCAGCACCTGCATTGTCCACGCGGCGACGGCGGCACGGCGGCACATCACCTGCAGCTGCAGACAGAGGGCAGGTGATGTGCCGCCGCGGCCACCTCCACCCCCGGCCCCCCCGGCCCTCACCCACAAGTAAATCAGTGTGCCAATCAAAAGGCAGCCAGTAAGCAAAATAATTCAGGAAAAAAGGCAGAATTTTCATTTTAAAATTCACGCAAATGTCGAGAGAAAAAATGGGCAACAAGAGTACGTACGTCGCCAAAAGGTTGTCCCGTTGTCCTGGAAGTAGGCTGTTCAAAGACAGTACGGTAATTCCCTCTCGTCTTTTATAGCCCCTTGGACCCCTGGGTAAAACCGGAACAGGCTCTAACGCATCCGCCGCGGTTACTCGCCAAAAGAGTAGTCCATCAACAGGGCATTTCTCCAACCAAAAGGCATTTCGTCGACAAGCCTCAGGAATTCTTGGGGTTACACTCCTCCAACCAGGCACGGGACCAGTGGAGGGAGGGTCGGTCAAAGGGGAATTTGCCCCCCCCCCCTCCCCCCTTCGGCCCTTAAATGCCGCCTGAAATGTAGACAACCCGCATTATACTTTCCGCGTGAAGGTGGGCAAAAAGCGGTACGGCGCCCCTCCATCCGGCCGCTCTTGGATGGAACCGAACATTCCGCCAGTGGGGTGCTCTTGTTCCGACGACACTATTCCGGTCTGCTTAAAAAGAAACAAAATTCATTTTCTTTAATCACGGCAACACCTGCATCACGGCGACCTATTTTTACGGTACGGCCGGACCAGCCACGCGGCCTGCTGCCTCCCGTCCCGACCCGGATCCAGACGGAGGGGGGGGGGGGGCGCACCCGCCCGGGCACCGGCACACCGCCGCAGCGCACCGCGGCGCAGGCGGCGGCTGCAGCCGGGAGCCGGGGCCGTTGTGTTTTATCAATGCGATTCGCCAGACTCAAACGACTTTGCTCTCTTCTTTTGTCCGCAGGTAAGCCGACGACCGCGGCAGACACGTGTGGGCAGAGCGCGCGGGGCGAGGCGGGCGAGGCGGGAGAGGCGGGCGCGGCGCAAGTATCCGACGGGCATGGCTAGCTAGCCTAGTCTGGCCCAGGCTGGCCTAGGCTCCGGTGCGCTCTCTCTCTCTCTCTCTCTCTCTCTCTCTCTCTCTCTCTCATCCACACACACACACAGTCGTACCCAAGACACAGTGTAAGACGGCCCGAAAATTATCGGGACGTAGAGATAACGCCTGTGGTGTGGTGTGCGGCCTGGTGTGTGGTGGTGTTTAGCGGACAGCGACTGCTGCTGCCTCCGGCCGCCACCTTTTGTTTCCCTAACGACCTCAGCTGCCTCGGCGCGGCGCGAGCAGCGCGAGTGCTCGCTCACAGCTATGCAATCACAACGAGGAATACGGAGTAAATACTCGCGGGCCGCGGGGCCAAAACAACGCCGCGCCGCAAGCAGCCGCGAGTTCCTTGGCCTGCGTGACGCGTGGGCAGGCAGGGGCCGGTCGCGGACGGGACCGCGGGCCGGAGGGGAGAGGAACGTCTGATGCTCTCTGCGCCACACAACGGCGGGATTAGATTCCTGGGCCGGCCGTGTGGCCCGGCTAGGACCGTCATTCGGGCGGCCTGCCGAGGCGAACGTCTTGGAAGGATCCGGTCGGTTCCGGACCAGACTTGACGCACACCGGAATGAACGGGAGCAGACGGGTGGGGGAGGGGGCAGGGGCGTGCCGGGGGGGAGGGGGGAAGGGAGGGGGGGAGGGGGCAGGGGCGTGCCGGGGAATGAGAGCGAGAGTGAGGAGAGGCGGGCGGGGGAGGGGGGGGGGCAACCCGGTGCTGCTGCTGCACCAGCATCTTGCACCTGGTGTCTGTCTACACGGCACTACCACCTCGCTTGCGTCTCTCTCTCTCTCTCTCTCTCTCTCTCTCTCTCTCTCTCTCTCTCTCTCTCTAACCCATGGTGCGGCTCCTCCGGTTTCTCACACATCGACGAAACAGAAAGCTGCGCATCTTTTAGCGCGCTCGCACTGCTGTCGCCGTCTGCTGCCATTTTGTGCTGCGCCTTGCGGTGTCCGTGCGCCCCCCCCCCCCCTCCCCCGCCCGAACCCTTCCAAGTGCAATGGGCGTGGCTGTCGGGTCGATGTGGACCTTCCCGACGACGACAAAACCTTCCGGCACGTTGGGTCACTGCTCGGGGTGTGCGGCGCGGCGGCGCGGCGGCGGCCGGCCGTGGAGCCCCACGCCTGTCCTGGTGTTGCACCACGCCCCAGGACACCTCGCCGTGTGGCGGCCGTCGGGAGCCAGGCAGCGGCGCGGCGCGGGGGCTGGCAGGGCTAGCAGGGTGCCGCCCGCCACCACCCGGCACCGCCGCCGGGGTGGGAGGCTGTTGCCCCCCGGAGGTAAACAAGGACCTTTAAATTTCTTTCTCCCCCCTCGAAAAGGTGTGCCGGCCGGGGACGGACGGACACGTGCACTGGGGCGGCCGGGCCCGGTAGGGACAGGAGGCCGTCGGCAGGTCGGCGTCGTGTCGGGGCCCCCTCCCGCCCCCTCCCGGGCCCCGCGGCCCCTAACAGAACCCCCGAACATCTGCTCCGGGCGCGCGGCTGCCAGGACATTAGAACCGAATGGTGGTAGCGGTGTGTGTGTGTGTGTGTGTGTGTGTGTGTGTGTGGCCGGGGAGCTATCAGACGCAGCAAAATGAAAGTAGTGATCATCCGGGGAGAGAGGGGGGCGAGAGGGGGGCCTCCGTCTTCCGGTGTTTAGTATGAGTGCGCAAGTAGCACACAATGTGCGCAAATGGTCTCGGCGGCTGCGCCGGCCCGCGTCCTGCGTGACGGCTCATCGGCTCGGCTGCCCGCGGCCCGCCCTCACTCCACGGCCCGCTGATTAGCCGCGCTGCCGGGGCCGCCGGGGCCGCCCGGGGGAGGGGGGGGGGGGGGCAAAGGGAAAAGCAAAAGGGGGAAGTGTGATGCAACCCGGCCGGGGCCGCACTTCCCGCGACAATTCCAGCCGCCCCCACTCCAGCACTGTTCTCCAGCGGTCTCCAGCTCCAGTACTGCTCTCCAGTGGTCTCCGGCGGTCTCCAACCCTCGCTAACGCAGAACAGCACAGCGCCCAATAAATACAATAAATACAACTAAGATTTCCCTTTTCCTTTTCGACACTGTCTCCGTAGGCAGTACGTAGTGTGCTGGTTTCTATAGAGACAAGAGAGAGGGGACAAGAGAGAGAGAGAGAGAGAGAGAGAGAGAGAGAGAGATTTGATTTGTTTGATTTTGTGGTACAAAATGCCTGTAAAAACTGTACCACTCATAAGGCACAACGAAGACACAAGTACAGCACAGTTACATAAAGATTTCAGAAAAAGCTTGCCAGTGGAGGGGGTCGTACAACAGTGCGAGGGTTAAATTTATATGCGTTGACAAGGCAGTGGCGGAGTATATCTGCCTCTTACATGCTCTTATAAGTTCACGGGCAGTTTCGCTGCACAGACAGAAGGAACCACTCATTTTGTTAAAGAGAAGAGACAGAGATGGGGTGTTTTCGGAGTGACTGCAGGCGGGTGGGTGCCGCCGGGTGCCGCCGGGTGCCGCTGGCTACCCAGAACCAGAACAGCGAGGCGGCCCGAGTCCGAAGTTCGCGCGCGGCCGCCCGCCCCGACGGCCGCCCGCCCCGACGGCCGCCCGCCCCCGCCCGGCCCCGGCCCGGCACCGCCACTGGGCGCGTCATCGAACTTGTGTGGTGCCGTTGCCTCCCCAGCCGTCTTCGCCACGCTGCCGCATCGTTCTGAAACGCATAAAAATCGAGTTTTCCAGCAAAGCTTTGGAGAACGGATTATTCCCGCCCGAACAGATACGTTCTGTATGTAGAAGTGTATGCAAAAATGTTCTGGACGGCATGGCTCAGATATTCCTTCCCACGCAATCGCACGAACTGTACCCATTTTATTTTTGTTCGCTTCCACGACGTTTTATCTCAGACGATTCTCCCCCTAGCTTTGCCGCTGGCACCATGGTGCACTTTTCCGGAGCCACGTGGGCGCCATGAATTACATGAGTTCCATGATGAAACAACGTCTGGAAAACATAAAAAAAAAACTTTTTACATGTCCATCTATGACTTAAACTCCATATACACTCGTGTATGGGTCGTATACCGTATATGGCACGTATACAGTCATATATGTATGGCTCGCATACAATTCGTATACAATTTTGTGTACAAATTGTATACAAGGACATACGGCACGTATACAAATCTGTTTAAATCGTATACAGGCCCGTATACCACTCGTTTTACCGCTGGTGACCGTGGTTTGGGTGGAAGGGGTGGATTTCTCCAGAGCAAAAGTGATCTGATCGTTTCCCTTTCTTCACTTCACTTTCCCGGGGCCGCGGGTGTCGCCTGCCGCGGTGCGGTCGATGGCGGCCGGTGAGTCGAGTCAATCAGGAGTGTCTAATAACCGACTCCACGCGACGGCCCCCTTTGTACTGCACCGAACGCAAGGATATAGCCTCGCTGTCCGTCTGTCCCGCCCGCCTGCCCGCCCGCATGTCCGTTACCGTCCCGGCCCGGCCCGTCTTCCCCCCGCCGGCCCGACGCCGCGCCCGACCTCCTATCGCCTTTAGGATCATTTTCGGTTCATGTGACTTTACATGTCTGCTCCCCACCTACCTGTGTGCCTTTCCGTCCGCCCATTTCTGTCCGTCTGTCTGCCTGTCTGTCTGACCGTCCGCTTGACCGTCCGCCCGGCCGTCTGTGTAGCCGCCGGTCTGGGGCTCTGGCCTTGCGCAAGCTGTGTGAAAACAGCTGAGCAGGCGGGGCGGCGGGGCTCGGCACCAGCGCCTGGCTGGGGCCCGGGCCCCGTGGCGGTGGCGACACAGCGCACCCTGCTACGGCACCGCGGGGCCCGGCCCGGTCCGACGCCCCGCCACTCGGCTCCAGCCAGCCGGCCGCTCTGATCCGTGCATTCCAGTCTGCCGCCGCCGCTGGGACACCGCTGCACCGCCGCGTCCCAGCGGCACCCATAACTTGCGCATACCACTTCCGCCGCCGCCGATATCTATTTATTTTTCGGAAACATGACAGTCGGGCGAGCCCCGCCGAGCCCCGCATCTGCTGCCTGCTTGCCGGCCGTCGATTCCGCAAAACCTATCGTCTCTGTCGCACCCGTGTAGCGCTCCGAGGCAGAGGGGGGGGGGATGACAGTGGTGCTGCACCCCGGTGGCCGTCATGCTCCTGTGTTCTCCGTGTTCCCGGCGGCGGCCGCGCGCGTCCTGGCCTGGCGCAGTCCTGGCCTCCCGGGCCGCTGCGGGCCGGGCCGCCGCGGCCGTTGTATTTCGCCACATTCAATCGACACGCTGTTGTCGCGGCGACTGCAACACCTGCAGAAAAAGACGCCAGAAATGGCCTCTCTCTCTCTCTCTCTCTGTCTGTCTCTTTCTCTCTCGCTCTCTCTCTTTCTGAGGCATGGGATCTGGAAAAGGCATTGGAAGAGGTGACCTCCACAACCCTTGTCGGGCGCAGCATGTAGTACACACACACACACACACACACACACACACTCCCTCTCTCTCTGTCGCACACACACACACACACACTCATCCATGCGGGCAGAGAGGGAAAAACTGCAGCAAGGGCAGACAGGCAGTGACCCGCGCTCCGAGGCAGTCCGAGGCCCCACGGCACGTGCAGGCGAGAGGCCGTGCCGTGCCGTGCAGTGCAGTGCCCCGGCCGTGCTGTTGTTTGTTCCTGTTGTTGTTGTCCGTGTTTCGGGCGCCGCCGGTAATGTAAAATGTATGCGCACTCGGGGATTCCCTAGTTTACATCATACGGAGACAGCGGCAGCAGCGGCAGCGGTCGCAATGGCGACAACCATACTCGGGTGGAGCCCCCCCCCCCCCCCCCCACCTCCATCACCAACGCCAATCCCTCCACACAAATTCCACACGTCGAGCAAAAAGAAGCAGCGAGCGACAACGAAGGGCGGGGCGCGGACACGGGCTGTGGGCCCCGCTGGCTCCGCGACTCATCGGTGATTCACCGGCGTGCTGCTGGAGCTCTTGATCATCACCGCCATATGCTGTGCTGAGGCCGGCTGAGGCCGGCTGAGCGCGGCTGAGCAGCCTCGCGTTGAGCGGCCTCAGGCTGACCGACCAGCTCGGACACTAAACGGATCCGCACGTGCTTGGCATAATACACACATACACACACACACACACACACACACACACACACCTCTCACTCTAAAGTGCTACACTCAGGTAAATATTTCAGGCAGCGGACTCATGCTTAAAACTACTTGATAATTTTTATTTATAATGTATGTGTAAAGGCACGAGAGGATGGCCTTCTTTCAGTGGAAACTATACCACACACACACACACACACACACAGGGCCGCGCAAGACGACGCCGCGTCGCTCGCTACTCTCTCTCTCTCTCTCTCTCTCTCTCTCTCTCTCTCTCTCTCTCTCTCTCTCTCTACGGACCTGCACTCGCCCCCCGAGGGTAAGTACCCGTCCCTACTTTTCCCCCTATGTACCTCACTCCGCTGTCGGTTGTCATGTTTGCGCAAAGTCCGTCCCGTCCCTCCCCGTCCCGGACCCCGGGCCCGGGCTCTGTGGCTATATAGTGCCGTCGTCCCGGTAACAGGGACCGGTCGGGGCTTGGGGACGCCACCACCGCCGGCCCGAGGCCCGGCCCGAGGCCCTGCACTGCCCTGCCCCGCCCAGGCGTGGCCCAGGCGTGGCCCCAGCAGTATAGTCTGTGCAGCCAGAGTTGAGACACCGGCATCAAAGGTTTTGGAGACAAAGAGTCAGGATTCTTTGTGTAAACTATTAGTGACGGTCGTCGCGGTCCATCCGAGGGGTTTACTGCTCTGATAGGGCTGTCGAGATGGCAACCCTTACTTTCACATACGGAAACTATCGGTGAAGGTCGCCGTGCGAGTCCTCCTCCGTCTTCGACAGCCCTTTTTATATTGCCCTGTCCCTCGCGGGGGAGCATCCCAACCCTCATTATCACACCCACAATGGTCCAAGGGTTCAAAGCGCGCCGGTGTCTCAACTCTGGCTGCACAGACTATACGGGGCGGCCACCAAATCAGCAGTCGTCGGGCTGCCGGGTTATCAGCCTTACAAGGCGCGGGGCGCGCCAACCGCTGCACTGGCGCCGCGCCGAGCCGAGCCGGCCGAGCCGCGGCGGCCGACCGACACCTAGAGGACGGGCCAGGACGGTGCGGGCGGGCAGGGCGGGGCCGGCAGGCAGTACAGTCGCCGCAGAAGGTGTCCACCAGTGTCCACTCAATCAGGCGACCGGGTCGCGTGACACGCGAGCACGTTGTCGTTGTGCGGCACACCTGTCAGCGGGCCGACCCGCGCCTATATATGCAATCCGCCCTGCCGCATCAGTATAATTAATTTATTTCACCTGAGCAGAGAATGAGAGAGAGAGAGAGAGAGAGAGAGAGAGAGAGAGAGAGAGAGAGAGAGGCGGGGAGTCGTGCCGGAGCTCAGTGCAGAGGGCTGCGCGCGGGGAGGTCCTTAGTCCTGAGTCAGACCCGGGGCGTTCCCTGTGTCCCTTGCCTACCTTTCCCCTGGCACGCCTGAGCTGGGACACCGGTGTCGACGTATTCGAAAATTTACCATTATATCGATTTCGCAAGGGTTTTTCGCTGGCTAGCGTGATTCCCTTTGCACGCTATACTTTGAAAAATAATTTTCGCCTTCTGCGGCGCTGAGGCTGGTGTCTGGTGTCGGGCCGCGGGGCCGCGGGGGCTGCCCCTCTGTACAGCACCGCACACCAGGGCGGTGGTGGGGCACGCGGACTCCTTGATCAAACTCCTCCCCCTCCCCTCCTCCCCCTCCCCTCCTCCCCCTCCCCCTCCTCCCCCTCCCCCTCCTCCTCCTCTCCTCAACCGCCGCGCGGACGCATTGCCCCTGTCTCTGAGGTGAGCAAAACAGCGAAGCCTTCAACAGGAACAGGGATTTGCCCCGCGGGACATCGCCCTCGGACCCCCCGCCTGCCCCCTGCCGCGCTCACCGTGTACTCGGAGTACTCCGAGCGACCCGCGAGCCTGGGCACACACACACACACACGCACACGCACGCACACACACATACCGCAGATGATTTAGAAACGCCTTCGCATGTACTCTGGGATATGCAATCCCGCAACGCACTGCGGTGTATCTCCGTCTCTTTCTGGTACGGCCGGACGCGTGAAAGACAGAAAGAGACGGAGCTTGGTGCGGAATCAGCTGTGGCGAGTAAGGACGACAAACGTGTGCTGCTGGCCGTTCATTGGCACGTCTGCTGTGCACGTGTGCACGATTTTATTTCGACAATGGTCTGCTGTTGTCTTCTTCAATGGCCGTCCGACGAAAGCCGGCCTAACTAGTGTACAGCCGTTCCGCCGTCGTTCTGTTCCATTTGAGAGGCTTTATGGTTTCGAAATTACTTGTTATCGTACTGCATAATGAAACGAAAAATTTCTACCGAAATAATTGGAAATTTTTTGGCGATTGGATTTTTTGGGGAATTGATCGAAAAATTTCTAGAATTGTTTGGAAAACCTCTGGAAAATCTTTGAATTTTTTTAGGGACTGGAAACCTTAATTTACTTATTTTTGTGATTGGGAATTTTAGGCTGGGACTTCATCCTTGTGAGACCATGCAGGGCCGCTGCCGCTACCGCTGCCGCTGCCCAGCTCCCGGGCGTCCCGTTGGCGTGTGCGGCGCCGGCGGCCACGCGGAGCGGAGAGCCATAACGTCATCTTATCGCCAACCGGGGCGGCGGCGGCGCGGCGGCGCTGCTGTGGACATGGGGGCCAACACGGGCTGCGCCGGGCCGGGCCGGGCGGACTCGCGCGCTGAACGCCCCGCCCCGCAACGCGCATTTTTTTTCCCCCGAGGAGAGAACAGCTGTTTTGCGGAGCCGCTGACGTTTGCTGGTCCGGCGGCGTGGCGCACGCCTGCTGACGCGGCGGCCTCCCCGCGACCAGAGGCCCGCGGCCCGCGAAGCCGTGGCCAACGGGACACGCACTACTTGTGCTTTGTGTCCACCTGCACGGCCGCCTGCCGCCGCCGACCACGTGAGGTGTGGACCGCGGCCTCCGTCATGGCTTGGTTATGGCGCGCAGTGCGGCGTGTACGTGGCCGTGCCCGCCGTGCCCGTGGTCCTGCAGCCCGCTGTCCCGGACCGTGGAGTATACGAAACGTTCAGGGCAACTCGCCTCCACTGAAAAAAAAATGTTTCAAAAAATATATATTCATCTCCAATGTATTATGCCTACAAACAAATTTATAAGGTAACACGTAAGCCCAAGAGAAAAAAAAGGCCAGAAAAAAGTAATTTGAAAATGTAAGAAAATTTTGGGAGACATGCAAGGGGTACAGCAATATTATTTTTTTGAAAAAGGAATATATCGTTGCGATTTTGTGGTGGTGCCCGGTCCGCGGGGCTACTGCTGCCGCTGCTGCCGCTGCTGCCGCTGCTGCCGCTGCTGCCGTGCGGGCGGTCAGTCGGTAAGGCAGCAGAGGGGAGACTTACGGGACGGACGGGTGGCTGCCTCGGTTTTATTTCCGTTTCCGAGTCTGATTACCGGCGGCGAGCGACTCGCACCGAGCCACTCCACTCCACGCGATGCGCCGCGGGCCGCGGGGGCGTCGGCGGGGGCCGCGGGGGGGCCGCGGGGGCTGCGGGGGGGCCGCGGGGGCTGCGGGGGCCGCGGGGGGGGGGGGGGGGGGGGGGCTGCGGCCGCGTGGCGTACTGCCGGTACTGTACCGCGGCCCGGCCCGGTGCAGCCACGTGCAGATATAGTATTGCAGCACAGCGATTTCAGTGCAGCGGGTCCGGCGGAGCGAGAGAGAGAGAGAGAGAGAGAGAGAGAGAGAGAGAGAGAGAGCGGGGGGGGGGGGGGGCAGCGCGGCGCGGCCTGCTTGCATCCGCCGCACTGGGAAGGGAAGGCAACCAACGGACGGCTGTAAAAAGTGTTTGTGTTGAAGGTTAATCCGCGGAAAAACTATATAGTACTGTTGTTTCGTAGACGTCGGTGGGGAGGGGGAAAGGGGGGGGGGGAGGTGGCAGAAAAAAGTTTTAATGCGAATCCGTAATTCTGTTTGCTGCGGGGGAGGCGGAGTAAAGTGGATACCATAAAGCGACGCGGGACTGGGCCGCGCCGCCATCCTTCAGCGACAGCGAAATACACATGTGTAACGCCCTTCTCAAAGCTCACAAGCCTGCAACCGCACCTAAAAAAGAAGACTTTTGAAATAAGAAAACCAGCCAGATAATAAAAAAAATTGAAGCACCTGGGAAAGAAAAAGTCCGCTTGAAACTCATGCATGATTAACATTTTAATTCAAACATATTAATCGGCTCCTCCCGAGGTGGCCGGAGCCTTGAACGCTCGGATGCGGTGTGGCGTCACATTTCTAGAAAATCGTCTCCACGTGCGGCGCTGCGCTGCGGCGGTGCCGCCTGCCGCCTGCTGCGGGCGTACTTGCGCGGTCGGAGTGGCCTTGCTCTTGCATGCAATATACACTGCACACCGCCACACACCTCTTCCTCTGCGCGCCGCGCACGCCGCTGCACGCGCCGCACACACGGCCGCCACGCGCCCGCCACGCGCCGCGCTGCGTGCCGCCTCATTTCTCATCAATCCCCATGACGTGACGCCCGCCTTCCTTGCCTATGGGTGTCGCCGCGCCGCCGCCGCCACCGGGGGACATTTACTAGTATTTACTCTCGGCGGCAGCGGCGGCGGCGGAAGAAGAACCTTGAGTTGTTGAACTGCTCCCCTAAGCACCGCGACGACGAATATGCCGTGCCCCTGCCTGCCTGAATCTGTATCTCAAACAGAAGGCCAAAACATTCTGCGAGTTGCGGCGGTGCTGCGCGGCCCGAGCTCTGCGGGGCCGGGGCCGGGGCCGCGGGCCGCCATCTGCATATCAGTTGGGTGAACTGTCCAAGGCCCCCGGCGGTCCCCGGCCCCGGCCCGGCCCCGGCCTGGCCGGCGACGCCACGACGGCGGCACGCCGCCGCTGCCATCCGTGATGCGCGCCGCGCCCGGGGGTCGTCCCTAAGCACATGGTTAACACCTCCGCCTCCGCGGCCGGGCAGCGTGTAGTACTGTAGCACCAGGGCCGCCACGCCGCCGCACTCACAAAGTTGTCGATGAATGCCTAAGGCCGTGGGGCCGCAGGAGCTGCAGCGGCGGATCCGGGGCGGCTTGAAGGAGCGGGCCGATGTGCCGCCTTTTGCCTACATCCGGGCGGAAGGTAGTACAGGTTGCCTACCGTTCAGGCGGCCATGAAGACCCCGGGGAGGATCGCCTCGTTCCCCCTCTAGCCCTGGATCCGCGCCAGACGTGCTGCTGTGTAGTGAAGATTCCTTAAGGACTTAACGGGTTTTTAAGAAAATAATTACAAGTTATTAAAAATAATGTACTGTCGTTGAGGATGGCAAAATAAAACTTCACAAAACGTTCCAACCTATTTTTTTTTCAAAGTCCCCAAAACATTTTGGTATGCTGTCCTCCAGATTTTTGTTTTGGTTTCGAATTCGTCTCCACTACGTATATATAACATGTTGTGGGTGCTGGCAGCGGGCGCTGGCCTCCCTCCGGCGGGGCCGCGGTGCCGCTCTCTGGTGAAACTCGAGAACGCCCCCGAATGATGCGGAGGTGACTGACTCCCCCCCGGGGCCGCGATGCGATGCGATGAATGGACTGGCCGAGGCCGGGCCGCGTGTCGCGAGCGCGGGGGCCGCACAGTCACAAGTCCCGGCTGCTGCCGCCGCCGCCGCCGCTCCGGCCCGGTAGATATATTCGTCTCGAATGAATGACCCGGCCCTCTCCTACCGCCAATAGAGGACGCCTAACTTCTCAGTAAAAATAACTGGCCGGCACCACCAACGCCCTTTGTTTTCGCACGTTTCGCATCGTGTCGGGTCGTGCCGCGCCGTACCGCCGCCGCCATCTTGCTCGTGTCCTTCGCCAGAGAACGAGAGCGTCGCAACAGACGGTCGGCACTGCCGAGTCATGACTCTTCAGTGTCATCGTGGCCGTGTCGTGTCGTGCCGAGCCGTGCCGTACCTAAAGGCGCTGTGCCGCCCGGCGGCGCCCCGCACTCCGTACGCGGGGAGCGGCTGTCGGTGCCGGGGATGCCCGGCCGCGGCGCGGCTGCCCCCGGGACTCCACTCCGACTCCGAGACCCGGCCCGAAGTCGGGGGCCGAAGCCCGACCCGACCCGAAGCCGAGTACACACGAGCCGAGCGTGGCCGTCGGAGGAAGAAGGGGGCGGGGAAAGGCTTGGAATGACAGTGGCGAAGAGGGAGGGGGCGGGCGCCCGCGGGGCGGAGGGGGGCGGTCTCAGCTGAGCGCTCGGCTCGGCCGGGGCCGAACCGATTCAGTCCCGTGCTTTGGTTCGAGCCGAGAGGACGGCCGCGCTCGTCGCCTCCTCAGCCACACACTTGTTTACATCTGAGCGTGCCCGTGTCGCACGAGCCCTCTGCAGCCCGTTACCTAGCAACCGAGGCCGCGGCGCGGACCGCGCAATGACTCGACCCCATTAAAAAGGATTACTTCTGCCGACTTCCAAGATCGAATCAACTCATCCCTGTGTTCTGCGTGTGCGTGTGTGTGTGTGGTTATTGTGATTTCGTGGTGTTCCGTTTCTCCTGGCGAGAAACGACGATTGGAATAAAAAGAAAATCCAGAGCTGTGTGCCGAGCGGAGAGTGGACCACTCCGAGCCTGGAATGTGAATGATACAGTGCTTTAAAGTGTTTGACCCACTTCCCGCGCGGGGAAGTTCCAACAAGTGTCAGCAGCAGCAGACGACGCGCCGGACTCTGACTTCGCGAAGCGTCGGTGCGAACGCGTGACCGCTCGGACTGAAGGACCGCGCCGTGTGCGCGCTGAACCCGGGTCCCTGTGACCCGCGTCCGGCCCGGCCGCGAGACGCCCGCTGCCGCCTGTGTCCTGCGGCGCCGCTGCCATGGCCGTTGCCGCGGCCGCGCCCAGGACTTTCTTCCTCACCTAGACGCGGGCGGCGCAGGGACGGCGGCCGGCAGGTTATGCGCGCGCGGCCGTGAGGCGACAGCAGCCATGGGCGTGCACAAGACGACGGAGCACGAGAGCGGCTACTTCGAGGACGAGGTGTCCGACGACGATGCGCTGTGCGGGCGCCGCATCGCGCCTGCGGCCCCCGTGGACGCCCTCAACAACAATGTCGGCCCCGGGCACGATTGTTGTCACGCCATACGGCCCGCCGTCGATAGAGGTGAGTTGCGCGGCGCGGCGTGGGTGCCGCGGGCCGCGGACTCCAGGGGCTCGGGCTCCAGGGGCTCCAGGGCGGTCCTGGAGAGGAGAGCCCGCCGCGGCGCCGGCTTTCGCTGCTGCGCGGTGCGGCAAGGGAGGTGCCACCGTGAACTTGCGTCTATGTGTATGTGTGTGCGTGTGTGCGTGTATTCGTATATGCGTCTGACAAGTGCGGCCAACCTCTGTACGTTTCGCACAGTTCCCTGAAGTGTGGAGGCGGAGCGGAGAGCTACGGGCCGACCAGCAGGGAGGGCTGGGGTGCCCCGACCCGAGGGTTGCAGCCCCGCCCTGGGACGTGGGACGTGGGATCCGGCCGGGCCGGGCCGGGGGATGAAGCCGTATTGCACAACTCGCCGCGTCCCCTGCGGATTATTATGGACGGCCCGGGGACCTGCCGCCCCGCCCCGCCCCGCCGCGTTGCGCCGCGAGGGGCGAAAGTGAGGGGCGCGATGAGGAAGGGCGGTCTCTGGAACCGGAGCCGCCGGCTCGGAAATGGCAGCCACGGCGGCGCGGCGGCGCGGCGGGTGGCGTAGGCGCGGTGCATGTGCCGCGTGGCGCCGCTCCGCTCTCCACCCCGCGGCCCACGGCCTTCTGCGACATCCCCTTTAAAGGGTAGGGCTCCCGCCACCGCCAGCAGGCGGGTGGAGCGCCGCCCCCGCACCCCGCTTCACCCCTTAGCCTTTCACGGCGCCCCGCGGCGAGGCTCCGCAGCAGCGGGTCGCTGGACCAGCCGCGGCCCGCCCCGCCCCGCCCCGCCCCGCCCCGCCCTTGAGGGCCCCCGATGACATCCCCGCCCGTCCCGTCCCGTCCCGTCCCGGCTGCGAGGTCCCAGCACAGCGATAATGGGGCTGGCAGGTTTATTTCTGACCAAAGTTTTGTCGTCTGCGGTTGGCGGGCCGTGGGCCGTGGGCCGCGGGTCGTTGCTGTTGTGGCCGGGGTAGAGACGAAGGGGCGGGCGGGACCGGGAGGGGAGGGGTCGATCTCCCCCTCCTGATCATGGGTGCAGGATTGGCACATGCTGCGTGTATCAGGGGTTGCTGTTCTGTCCTGCCGGCCCTGTCGTCTCCAGTGTGGGCCCGCCTGTGTGCCCCCCCCCCCTCCCCCCGCAGTGCCTTTCTCCGGAGGCTGGATGGAGGCCCGCGAAGGCCGCCGTGCCGTGTCGTGTCGTGTGACGGTCCGGAGGTGCGCGACGCGGAGGTGTCTGTATGAAGTGGCGACGTCGGCTGCCCCGGACGGGACGGGCGTCCCCGCCCATCCCGCCTGTCCGGACAGGCGCGAGTAGGCCACGGCGTGGAGTGATTCCCCCCCCCCCCCCTCCCTCTCCTTCCTATCTCCCTCCTCCCCTCGCCGCTATCTGGAGCGGCTGCGGAGCGCGGCGCGGCGCGGCGCGGCGCAGCGGTCGGTGTACGCCGGCATTGATGATTGCCGGCGACGAAAGTGGTGCAACAGCCTTCGCCTCTGCCGCCGGCGCAGCGCCGCCTCCGGCCGTCGCCTGGCGCTGAGCTGAGCCGAGCTCGCGGCGGCCTGCACTGCCTGGTTGCGCGTCGTCGTCTGCCCGTCCCGTCCCGTCCCGTCCCGTCGCGGAGCCGTCGGCTCGTCTCGCCGGACATTGTCTTTGCCTGGGATTTATTTTTCTGCCGCCTCTCCTCCCCGCCTCGTCTCGCCTCGCCTGCGCAGTGCATATCTGTGTGGCTGGCCGTACCCCCGCCCCGCCCCTCCCGCAGGCCCTCCGAAAGGGAAAGGGGAGAGTCCTCGCGGCGAACGGACTGTGGGGCTGCCGCTGCCCCGCCCTGCCCCGCCCCGCCCCCCCGGCCGTCGGACCGGTGCCCGCGCCGCGCCGCGCCCGTGGCGGTGCTGGGACCGAGTCTGCCGGGCTCCGCGGGTACCGTAGCCAGTCCCGTAATCTACCTTCGCCTTGTTGCCACCGGCTGGCCGGCCGGGCACGTCGGCGTCGTCTCTGGTAGAGCCCGGCTGCGCAATCAAATTGGAAGTGGCGGTGGCGAGGGGTCTGCTGCACTGCTGCACCGGGCGGGGTGGGAAGAAAGGGGGCCGCGGCGGGCGATAAAATGTGTCGCACCGCCACCTGCCCACCTTGGGGCCGGGCCCGGCCTCGGCCTCCCCCACTCCCTCCGGAAGTCTACGATTCACCGCCACGCCGGCCGTCGGTGTGTTTGTGTGTGTGTGTGTGTGTGTGTGTGTGTGTGTGTGTGTGTGTGTGTGTGTGTGTGTGTGTGTGTGCTCTACTCGGCGGTGGGACAAGACAGGCGGAGGCGGATCCAGGATTTGAGGGAGGGAGGGAGGGGGTGGGATTACGATATTTTTGTGGCTCGCGGTCGATACGCCGTGCGGCCCCGTGGGTGGGGCGGTACTCGTGCCCTGGGGGTGCCGGCTGTCTTCCCCGCGCCCGCAGTACTGTACTGACGCACTGGCACTGGGGGGTCACCGGGGGGGTTGCACAATGTAACGCTGCCGGCCGCAGACGGCCACCGCCGCCTCCGCCGCGGTGGGCTCGGCTCTGCGGTGAGACCTTTTTTGCCGTGTCAGTACCGGCACCGGTCTGTACCCTTAGAGACGGAGAGAGATAGAGATGTAGGGACGGAGGGTGAGATAGAGGGAGAGGGGGAGAGACGCTTAGCAACGTTTAGTTGGGCCTCTGGCGCATTCTTGGCTGGGAGTCAACATACCGTGGGGAGGAGAGAGAGAGAGAGAGCGAGAGAGAGCGAGAGAGAGCGAGAGAAAGAGAGGAGCGGTGGAGGGGTAAGGGGGGGGGGGTTATGGCAGGAGCCACCGGATCGCGCGTCTTGAGGTTGGAATGAAAACACGCCGCCCTGCGGTTAGAACCCTCTCTCTGTCTTTCTCCCTCCCTCTGCCCTCCCCGCCGCCTTGGGGTTAGAACCCTCTCTCTGTCTCTGTCTACCTCCCTCTGCCCTCCCCCGCACCTCCCGTCAGAACGCCCCTTGCATAGTATTTGAGCCCGAGACGTGCGGTGCGGAACGGTTCGGTTTATCGTTGACAAGGGCGACATGTTAACGCCCCCCCCCCCTCGTTATGCGGGGAGGGGGCGTGGTGCGGCGGGGTAAAAGGGGATTGGAAAGTCACTGCCTGGTGTGATAAGACACGGCGGGGACACGAGGGGGAGTCGGCAATGGGCCACCGACTATCGCCGATGCTGTTGCGGTGCAGTGCAGCGTGCGGCACTCGGCCCGGAAGCAAGACACTCTTGTCTCCATTTGTGGCGCGCCTCTACTGGCCACGGCCACCCTCCGGACCGGAGGGGGCCGAGCCGAGGCCCTGTACTGCCGGCGGGGCTCGCCCGGCGCCTCTGACGGGCCTGGCGGGGC